>MU260670.1:7500-10000 GCA_020310875.1 Ceratopteris richardii
AACTTAGATCCATCCAAACTTTTAGTCATCATATCTGCAAGTTGATCTTTTGTAGGGGTGTGTATGACTTCAATTTCCTTCTCAATGACCTTCTCTCTCAGAAAATGATACTGTATTTCAATATGCTTAGTTCTAGCATGAAATACAGGATTAGCTGCCAAGTATAATGAACTCATATTGTCTCCAAAAATAATAGGAGTACTCTGAATCACATCAAAAACTTTCAAAAGTGTCTTTAGCCATATTACCTCTTTTGCAGCTTCCACCATACCTTTAAATTCTGCTTCTGTAGATGACAAAGCAACTGTATGTTGCTTCTTGGAACACCATGAAATCAATTTGTCTCCTACATAGCACAAGTATCCATGTGTTGATCTTCTATCATCCACATTACCTGCCCAATCTGCATCACTATATATCTTGATTCTTGTATCTGAACTAAACCCATAGTACAACCCTTCTTTGAGTGTACCCTTGATGTACCTAAGTACTCTTTGTCCTGCAATCCAATGTTCCTTTCTAGGACAATGCATGAATTGTGAAAGCACACCAACTGCATATGACAAGTCAGGCCTTGTCAATGTAGCATAAATCAAGCTACCAACCAAACTTTGATAGAGTTTCATATCTCTGAACTCTTCTCCTCCAAACCTAGACAATTTATGGTTCACTTCCAAAGGTGTAGGTGCAACCCTGCAATCTTCCATTTTAAATTTGGTTAGCAAATTTTTAAGATACCTTTCTTGGGTCACATATACTCCATGTTGAGTATAAGATATCTCCATTCCCAAGAAGAATGATAGGTTCCCTAAATCACTGATTTTGAACTCTTTCTCCATCTGCTTCTTGATCATTTGTATTCCCTTATCATCTGTTCCTGTAAGTATTATGTCATCAACATAAATACACACATAAATGAACCCATCTTCACTTGCTTTGACTAGCAAGCTACTATCTGCCTTTGATGCTTGAAATCCAAGATCATTCAAGAATTTCACAAGCCTATAATTCCAAGCCCTTGGGGCTTGCTTCAACCCATACAAAGCTCTCTTGAGCTTACATACATAATTTGGACTCACTTGATCTTTGAACCCATCTGGTTGCTCCATGTAGACTTCATCTGAAATGTAACCATTCAAGAAAGCATTTTTAACATCTAATTGAGACAACTTCCAACCTTTACAAGCAGCAATTGCAATGAGTGTCCTGATGGTTGTCATCTTTGCCACAGGACTATAAGTCTCATCATAATCCACTCCATATGTCTGTGCATATCCTTTCACAACAAGTCTAGCTTTGTACCTAGACACACTTCCATCTGCAAATCTTTTAGTCTTGTAAACCCACTTACAACCAATGATTTTCTGGCTATTAGGTTTAGGAACCAAATCCCATGTTTGATTCTCTATCAATGCATCATACTCCTCTTGCATAGCATCTTCCCAATTCTTCTTCCCTTTGGCCTCTTCATATGTAGAAGGGTCTTCATCTGCTTTTACCAAATAAGCATAATCTTTAGTAGTTAAGAATGAAGTGTCATAGCTATACCTTGTAGGTTGCCATTTGTGCCTAGATGACCTCCTAACTTCTGCACTTCTTGAAGTTTCTGGTTCATCACATTCTGGATCAAACCTTGGCCTCTCTTCAACTTCAACCTGCACTTCATTACTCTCACTTTCATCAAGTAACTGAATCTTTGCTTTACCTTTCCTTTGATCCACCACTTCTTCATCATCTGCATGTACATTATATTTATCTGCATACCAAGTACCTTGCTCATCAAATGTAACATCCTTGGATACAATAAATTGCTTTGTGGATGGACTCCACAACCTGTATCCCATTTGCTTATCATCATAGCCAATGAATACATACTTTTCTGCCTTAGGCTCCAACTTATGCCTCAATTGAGATGGCACATATGCATATGCCAAGCATCCAAATATTCTACAATGATCCAAGGTAGGTTTCTTACCCCACCAAGCTTCATATGGTGTCATACCCTGCAAAGCTTTACAAGGCAATCTATTAACCAAATATGTAGCTGTATTAACAGCCTCAGCCCACAAATAATTTGGGCAATTCTTCTCTTTCATCATGGACCTTGCAAACTCAACAAGAGTCCTATTTCTTCTTTCTGCTACCCCATTTTGTTGAGGAGAGTACCTGCAAGTAACTTCTCTCTTTATACCTGCATTCCACAAATAATCATTGAACTCATTTGAAAAATACTCTCCCCCTCCATCTGACCTTAGTCTCTTCAATTTTTGACCTGTAATCCTTTCTGCATATGCATGATAGTGTTTAAATGTATTAAACACTTCTGACTTTTCCTTAATCACATAAATTGTGATCCACCTGGTAGCATCATCAACATATATGACATAATATCTTGAACCATTTATACTAAAGTCCTTTGAAGGACCCCACACATCTGTATGCACCAATTCAAGTCTTTCTGAATACATAAATCCATGCTTGGAATAGGATTGCTTATGAG
>MU260670.1:22500-40000 GCA_020310875.1 Ceratopteris richardii
GTAGATCAAATAAATATTATGTTGAAAATACATGGGATTTCTATCTAGAGCTAATCATAGGTATTAGAAATTGTACATCTTCTACTTCTTTTTATGTTTTTCCTTTTTGGAGCCTTCACCTTTGTCCTTTTTCTTTGAGACATGCTTGAGTGGAGAATAAATAGGAGTTCCTTTCTTCTTATCTTGTCTTTTCTTATCCGCAGGTGGTGGAGGTGGTGGAGGAGATTCTGGATCATATGTGCATCTTCAAAAACCTGGGAACACTCCAAAACTAAAACAATATCAAAATGCATGGCAATGTGCTGATACAAAAGTGCATCAAAAGTGCACTAGAGCTTTGTTGTTGAGAAAGTGACCTATTTTTCCATGCTTATACACTCAGTCACAAGTGGATCCAAGACAAAGACCTCTGTTGAAACAACCTCTTCACACTTCTAGAGTAGGATTGTACAAACTAAAATCTAAACCAGATGTATCAAGGACTCTTCACATCTTCTCGTCTTCAAGAAAGCAGAAAACATAATCCTTATAGATATGAAAGAAAAAGTAAGCAAATGGAGGGATTCAAGACACGACCAATTCAAGCAATAAGGGCCACCCAAACTTGTCTGATTGCCCATATCGCTTGAATCAGTCGTGTCCAAAAAGGCAAGATATTAAGTGATCTCTTGTGTATTTCATGATAAAAATCTCCACATGAGAGTAGTGCAATTAAAATATGCACTTTTACAATGATAAAAGTAAATTGTTTTTTACAAGGGAATAGTCATATGTGACTTCAAATGACTATGTGAGGTGAATGCTTATTGTCCAAGTATGCAGGCTTGGACTTATCTGCATCAACAGCTCCCCCTCAAGCCTAACATGCTTGCTCTTCATTTGTGTTTGAATTCCTGCAATCCAATCATCATCTTGAACCTGTTTATCTTAGTTCCATCCAAACATTTTGTTATCATATCTGCACATTGCATATTGGTTGATACATAGGACAATTGGATGTCCTTGCTAAGTAGTTTTTCTCTCACATAGTGATAGTTCACTTCAATATTCTTAGCCTTTGCATGGTATACAAGATTAGCAGCCAAATGAAGTGAGCTAGTGTTATCTCCAAAGATCATTGGAGTATAAGAATGTAATCCCAAATCTGAGTAAAGTAGCTTCATAGCCTCTTGTGTTGCACTTGCTAAGCATATATATTCTGCTTCAGTTGATGACAATGCCACAGTTGGCTGCTTCTTGGATGATCATGAAATTAGCTTTGAATATGCAAAAGATAGGTAGCCAGAAGTGCTCCTCCTATCATCTTTTGAGTCAGTCCAATCTGCATCATAATATAGCTTGATATCCAAGTCAAATGTGAATGGATAAAATAGCCCTTCATTTATAGTATCCTTTAGATACTTTAAGATCCTCTTGGCAGCTTCCATGTAAGATTTTCTTGGTGTATGCATAAATTGAATTAATGTACTTACTCCATAGCATATGTCTACTCTTGTTAGGGTTGCATAATTCAGTTTCGGGTGAACCAGCAGTGCATCACAATTGAACTAGAAAATGGATCACTCAAGGAATCAGGAAAAACACCAAGTCTTGGTCCTTCCAGGACTACACATGAAGATAAAGATGTTGTTCTTGGCCAAAACTCTGTGATGCAAAAGGACGATGTTCTCAACAAAGTCAGGGATATGATGGAAGTCCCTTCTTTTCCAAAAGTGATCGAGAAAAAGAAAACGAAGGAGTACAAGAAGCAAATAAAGCAGACAGTCTATGCTCATAGTCAATGGAGAGCACGAAGCAAGATGACTCAAACCATGAAGCAGATCTGGGTACAAAAGGGAGGGCATTCAATCACACCATTGTAGTCAAATTCATTATTCAAAAAGCAACGCTGAAAGCCAAGGCAACAAGTAGCAGAACAACAATGATCTCTATCTCAAAGGGTACTCCAAATTTGGGTACTGAAGCGATCGATGAAGGCTAACCACAGTAACATACAAATTTGGGTGCCTAAGAAATTGGCTGCAACTCAACAAGGGCGATAGCACATGTGGGTACCCAAGGAACTCTTACATACACAAAACCCTAGGCTCTCCCTCATGAGAAAATTCTCTTCAAAGAATCCATGAAAGAGAAAGAGTGAGAATCAAGCACAAATATCAAAAGAAGATCAATTTCCATCTTCAATAATAGTAAGAAGACAATCAAGATGGACATGGGTTTGGAAGCCAAAAAGCACTAGTAGCCCCCATAGAATCAAAGAGCCAACCACGAGGGATACAAAAGTTAAGAAACCATCCAATGATGAAGAAGTCAAAAGTGATCTCTATGCGACCGAACACTGCTCTACAATGGATCCTGATAAGGAGGAACAATCAACATCATTTCGAGCTCCAATGGATGCCTCCAAACAAGAATTGCATCGACCTCTACAAGTAGCATCAAAAGCCTCAACGTGCAAAAACCATGTGCTCTTTGCACAACCACGTCTTTTGCACCATTCAGGTGATGCATTTCCATAGTATGCATTAATATAGGGCCACATTACAAGACCATGCATTGACAATTGAGAATCCCAGGCACATAACAGAGACATAATTTGACATATGTAAACTATTTTATTGTTACTAATTGTTTTCTTCTTTTTTTGTGTCATTGTTCCAAAAAACAAAAGAGAGAGAGAGAGAGAAACAGAGAAAGAGAGAAAGAGAAAGAAAAGAATAGAGAGAGAGATAGCACCATATGCTCGAAGAATCTCATCAGCAAAACATTAACAAGGAGATCAATCAACAATGAAGGACAAGCCAATGGTCAATCATCATGATGAGTGTAAAAGAAGGGAATATTGACTGACCTTTCACAATGGTAAGAATACCCTATCTTGGAAATGCTATAACAATGATAGATTAGGGAACCTCTTCATCAGCATACCCTTGAGCACTTAGCTCAAGACCCAATTTTTTGCACCATACTTCTTCAATGCATTTCCCAAGTATGCATGCATAGAGCCACATTAAGGGGTCATGCACAAGGCACATATTTTCTTCTACCCATGCACTAACACAATTACCCATCATTCATTATGGGTCACGAGTATTTGGCATGAAAACTATGGAAGCCATGTTTGAATGATCCAGAGGACATCAAGGTTACAACATCAGTACATTGATAGCTACTCAAAATCAACATCGATAACCTCTTTCGAGCAACTAGAAATTTTTGAAAGCTCATAAACTTATCATCATGCTAGAATCCAAGAAAGACGTACATACAAAGGACCTAAAACTTGCAAAGGGTAGCAATGATAGAATGAAGAAGAGGACAATCAACCTGGCTACATTTGAAAAATAGAACACTCTTGTGGATTCACGCTCAACACTACCTCTCAAAGTACTACATGGAACACCCACTACAACAAGGGTCTGTCAAGAATGACAGACTTGAGAGGGGGGTAGGGTGTTGGCACTCAAGGTCAAGCACAAGGAGTGTTGGCACTCAAGTTCAAGCATAGGTCAATTTTTCAGAAGAAATTCCTATAAAACACTACAACATATCGAGGGTATACCGAGGCTCCAAGAAGTATAGGTCAAATTTCCAGAAGAAATTCCTATAAAACACTACAACATATCAAGGGTATACCGAGGCTGCTATCGAGGAAAATGAACGGGCACAATTTCTCCGCGACATCGGTGTCGCAGTCAGTATGCGCATCGGAAACATAACACCGGTATAGGCACCAGTATAGTCATCGATATAGGCATCGGTATGGACATCGGTATAAGCATCGGTATTACCGACGCTTATATCGATGCCCATACTGACAACTCTGCTGGGTGTACCGACACCCATATCGATGACTCTATTAGAGGTACCGATGCTAATACCGACGACCATATCTACAAAAAAAAATTTGGGCAGAGTGTGTTGTCTTTTGCTATAGCATGATGTTGCTTAGCAAAAGACAATACACTCTGCCCAAATCTAAACCGAGTACATGTGATATGTACTCTAATGGCAACCAAAACATGATTTTATATGAGCAAAAATGAACCATGAATCATGTACAAAAAGTTGTATATTCCATAAATGAAGGATGTACAAGAGTGTGGCAAAGCACTTCCATATAGGAACCGAATAAAAAATGTGACAAAGCACTTCCATATAGGAATTGAATACAAAATTATGGTACATCATTGCCACATAGGAGTGCAATACAAAATTGTGGCAATGTGACAAAGCACTTCCATATAGGAATCGAATACAAATTATGGTACATCATTGCCACATAGGAGTGTAATACAAAATTGTGGCTTAGCACTACCATACATATATGCAAGGGGATCAAAACATTTACACCTACAATCTTGCAACAAAGCACATGTGTAAAATGAGACAAATTGACATGAAATTTATAAACAACAACTAAAAATACGAAACCAAGCTATAAGTTTACCTAATCATAGATTCTCCCATGAAATGATTGCACCGTGTCCCTCTAAGTCCTACAACAGCGCAGCCAATCCATGACCATATCCATAAGCTTCTTCGGTTTGCATCGAAGGATGACCCACTACCAACTCCTATAATAAACATGCAAATTATTAGATGAACATACATGATGTGCTTAACACAAACAAATTCAATAATTAAAATGATACTTACAAATTGGTAGCGCATACTATCGTATCCGCCACTACCTAAATGCGACATTCCAAACGTATCTAAATGTGTGGCCGCCGCATCTCGCTATTGACGATATCAATCAGGAGTATGTTGCCACTCATCCTGAATCGATTCCTGTTGGTGCATTTTGCCCAAGCCTACATGCTTGATATGCTTGATATTATCCTCATTTGTAAGTCACATGAGTAGTCATGTGAACACCTCTTGTAAAAGAGTACATTTTATCTCTTGTAAATGGAAAAAGAAAAAAGTAAAAGGATGGCTTACCTCATCCATGATGTAAAAGCAAATTCGTGGCTCCAACTACCAAAATCACGAATTTTTGAGCTGAGGGAATCTCTCCTAACTTTGGGAATCACTTTTAGGTGGAGCCATTCGAATTCGAATTCAAAACTCCCTCCAAGAATAGCTATAAAAGGAGCAAGAAGGAAGAGGCGATTAGCAAGCCTTGTACGTGACCACTTGATGTCATTTTGTAGATATTGAAGAGCTTACTCCATAGCTCTATCATTCTACTCCCATTGTGCAAAGATTCATTGCCAATGTGGTTGTAATCATATGTGAATCTATACATTTATTATCATCTACCTCTCTGTTTTGTTCTCTGTTATACTCACTCAGAGCAGTAACTTCAGAAGGTCATATCTTGAGTTTTACTGAACATTTTTCAGTGTTTTAAAGTGCGTTGGATAGCTTTCACTGTCTAGTTTTTAGCTATAAATTTTCAAGGTCATTGGATTTATACTTTTGGAGATATCTGCATTTTACTGCTTACTGGTCTATCTCTGCAGAGCCCCGAGAATTGTGGGAATGTTCCAGAACTTGATGAAACTTGTTCTCAGTGCTCAGTCCATCATTTGAAGTGTTTTAACTTGGAATAGGAAGCTTGCTAAGTCTATTTGCTATGCCCAAAAGGAATTTTTCTAATTCCTTCCAGGTTGAGAGCACTGTTCATTTTTTCCAGCAGGTGTATGTCCAAAAATAGCAAGTTTTGGGAGCTAGTCATTTCGCAACTTGTCGGTCTTGACTTAAACTTTTGGGATACATGTTCCAAAGTACTTGGCTGATATTTTGGTGGATTTAGGAAGCTCAAAGGGTCTACTAATCAACTCTGAAGTCTCAGTTGGCTGGTGTGAAGCTGGTTGTAGCGGCACCTACTCATCTTTGGATTGCATCCACCATCTCTCTTCACAGTGGTATCAGAGCATAGTCAAGCAACATGGGAGATGGATTTCCATCAACAATTGACAAATTGGATCGAAACAACTACCCGGCATGGTCTCTAAGGATGGAGGCTTACCTTCAAGGGAGGAATCTATATGGATTCATATCCGGAGATGAAGCAATGCCAACCATGAGGAACAAAGGGCAACCATCACATGAAGAAGTGGAAGGACTTTCGAATTGGTGTTCGAAGGATGCACTTGCAAGGTCCTATATTCTAAACTCAATCTCTGATTTTCTTTTACCTCATGTCAAGGGATGCAAGACATCAAGAGAAACCTGGAATGCACTTGCTTCTTTCTTCTCTTCCAACACTCGAACAAGGAAGAACCAATTGTGGATGGAGTTCACAACAATGAAGAAAAGCCCGAAGCAAAATGTGACTGATTATGTCACAAAGATGAAGGAGATTTCCGACCAACTTGGAAGCATTGGAGAGGTAATTGAAGAGGAGCAAATCATAAGACAAATCATGAATGGAATCAAAGCAGACGACAAGTGGGAGTCATTCACAACAGCCATGGATTTATACATGGATATGCATGTACCCGACCTCAACACACTCATGGGCCAACTCTTCACTCATGAAGCAAAGATTAGCAAAGGTGGTGAGTCCTCAAGAGGTAATCAAACTTCTGCCTTATATTCTGATAAAGCTAAGGTCAAGGACAAGTCAAAGAATAGGAAGAATGAAGATGAAGGAAGCTCTTTCCAAGCAAACTTTGCAGGTAGAGGAAGAGCTAGAGGAAGAGGCAGAGGTGGAAAGCAAGGCAGGGGGAGATTCCAATCATCTCAACCTTGCAACATATGTGGCTTATCTAACCATACTACTGAAGAATGTTTCAGGAATCCAAGGAACTCAAGAGGAAGAGGATTCAATAGAGGTGGCTATGGATCAAATAGAGGTAGGTACAATGGAGGCTACAACAACAACAACTACTACAACAACAATTACAACAACAACAACAACTATCAAAGTGGCCATAGAGGAAGAAGAGATTACAATAACTATGCAGAGGACCAAAGTCAAGAAGATTCATTATTGATTATGAATCTATCAACAAAGAAGGGTAAGGATGATGATCACATATTTTACATTGATTCGGGATGCTCGAACCATGTAGCAGGAAATGTGGCTTTACTTTTTGATTTGGAAGATCCTCATAACAAGCATGAAGTGCAGACAGGAGATGACACAAAGCACTCAGTGGAGAAGATAGGTAATGTGAAGACATCAGATGGGAATATGAACCTCTTAAGCAAAGTCTTGTATGTCCCTACAATTACCAAAAATTTAATAAGTGTTGGACAGATTGTTGAAAAAGGATTGCAGGTTAGATTCAATCGATTTGGAGCATATGTTGAAGACCCAAGGCAAGGCTTTTGAAGGATTGCCAAAGGAGAAAAGACAGGAAGGCTTTTCACTTTTGAAGTGGAAGATACAAAGAACATAGCTTTGTTTAGCTATGGATCTCAAACTCTAACAGAGTTGGAGATATGGCACAAAAGGCTTGCTCACATTGGTGAGAGGACACTCAAACAGATTTGCAGGGACCAAAGTGTACTTGGTTTGCCTAATATCACAAGGCAACACATGATTTATAAGTGTGAAGCTTGTCAACTCGGCAAGGCTCATAGACAACCTTTCAATAAGAAAGGATATATGTATCAAAATCCTTTGGATCTAGTGCACACGGATGTGTGGGGTCCAAGTAAGGAGCCATCTATATCAGGCTCAAGATATTATGTGTCTTTCATAGATGATTGTAGCAGGTGGACCATTCTGTTTTTCATGAAGCACAAGGATGAAGTGTTTAATTGCTTTAAGAAGTATATTGCTCTTGTTGAAAATCAAACAGGTAGGACTTTGAAAAGACTCAGATCAGATGGTGGAGGAGAATACTTCTCTTCTGAATTTGATGCCTTCTTGCATGAAAGAGGCATTAAAAGGGAAGTCACTACAAGGTATACACCTGAACTCAATGGTGTAGCAGAGAGGAGGAATAGAGCTATCGTCGAAGCTGCAAGGTCCATGCTCAACGAAAAGGGATTGCCGAACTACCTATGGGCAGAGGCTGTGTCGACAGCCACATATCTCATAAATAGACTTCCATCTAAGTTACTAGATGGAACCACTCCATATGAAGTGTGGAATGGAAGAAGACCTAGTCTAGAGCATTGTAAAATCTTTGGATGCTTAGCCTATGCTCACATTCCTTCTCAAGTAAGAGGGAAATTGGATCCCAAGGCAGAGAAGTGTGTATTCATTGGTTATGATCAAAACCAAAAAGGATATAGATTGTACAATCCAACCAATAAAGGATTTTCTGTGAGTAGAGATGTAATTTTTGATGAAAACAAATCATGGTTTGATGATGACAGGAAAGTGAAGCTGCCATATGACTTGGATGAAGATTTTCCATCACTTCAACCAAAGGAGCCAAAGCAGATTGAAGAAAGTGATTCGGAGATTGACCTAGAAGACTTGGAAAGACTAAAGCTATGGAAGAACAAAGGTAAAGCAAAGATGCAGGATGCTACATATGGACCCGAGAGCTCACATCAACCACTTAGAAGGTCTTCGAGGGAGAAGAAGAAACCAGAGAGGTTTGGTTATGATACTTCTTTGGTCACCAAGCACTCAATCTACATTGCAAAGGATTCAACCAATGAAGAACCTACCACATTCGAAGAAGCACAAAGCAAGAAAGCTTGGAGAGATGCAATGGATGAAGAAATGGAAGCCTTGAAGGAGAATGACACTTGGGAGCTTGTACCTAACAAGCCATCTATGAAGATAATCGGATCTCGATTGATATACAAAATCAAGAGGAATCCAGATGGAAGTATAAATAGACACAAAGCAAGGTTAGTTGCTAAAGGGTTTGCTCAAACCCATGGTATTGATTATGAGGAGACTTTCTCTCCTGTTGCAAAAATGCCTACAATTAGGGTTCTCATAAGTCTTGCTGCATCTAGAAATTGGAATCTTTATCAACTTGATGTAAAGAATGCCTTCTTGAATGGATGGATTTCTGAGGAAGTGTATATGGCACAACCTCCTGGATATGAGGATGCACATCATCCTAACTATGTATGCAAACTAAAGAAAGCTTTGTATGGATTGAAGCAAGCTCCAAGAGCTTGGAATTTCAGATTGGTTACTTATTTGCAGGACCAAGGATTCAAAGCTAGCAAGGCGGATACCTCTTTGTTCATAAAGAGGAATGGATCTGAAGTGATCTATTTATGTGTGTATGTTGATGATATTATTATCACAGGCAATGATCTTGAAGGAATCAAACAGGTAAAGAGTCAAATGAAGGAGGAGTTCAAAATAAGTGACCTCGGACCACTCACTTATTTTCTTGGATTGGAGTTGATCTACACAGATTCAGGTATATACATCACACAAAGGAAGTATGTCCATGACATGCTCGTCAAGTTCAAGATGGAAAATACAAAGTGTGCAGGTACACCTATGGAGCAAAATCATAAGCTTAGTGCTTATGAAGGAGAGCCAATTGAAGACATCACAAGCTATCAAAGCTTGGTTGGAAGTTTGAACTATGCAACACTCACAAGGGTGGATATATGCTATAGTGTTAGCATATTGAGTCAGTTTATGCATAAGCCAAGAAGACCACATATGGAAGCGGCCAAGCGAGTCCTCAAGTACCTAAAGGGGACCATGAATGAAGGTTTGTTTTATTCATTTACTTCAGATATTGAGCTAAAGGTCTACTCAGATGCAGATTGGGCCGGATCTAAAGATGATAGAAGAAGCACATCAGGGTATATATCATTTGCAGGTTCAAAAATCATTTCTTGGTCATCGAAGAAGCAACCAACCGTGGCATTATCTTCTACTGAAGCTGAATATAGAGGTTTGGCTAATGCAACTCAAGAAATCATGTGGTTAAAATCTTTGTACACAGATCTTGGACTTCATTCTTCAACACCTCACATTTTTGGTGACAACACAAGCTCACTACATCTAGCAGCTAATCCGGTATACCATGCTAGAACCAAGCATATTGAAGTCCACTACCATTATGTAAGGGAGAAGCTAATGAGCAAGGATATTCAACTATCCTACGTCTCTACAGATATGCAATGTGCAGACATGTTGACGAAAGCTCTTGATGGTACGAAATTAAGTAGATTCAAGTTGATGATTGGTTTGCAGGAAATCAAGGACAATTGAAGACTTATTTGGAGGCCAAGCATGTTAGGCTTGAGGGGGAGCTGTTGGTGCATTTTGCCCAAGCCTACATGCTTGATATGCTTGATATTATCCTCATTTGTAAGTCACATGAGTAGTCATGTGAACACCTCTTGTAAAAGAGTACATTTTATCTCTTGTAAATGGAAAAAGAAAAAAGTAAAAGGATGGCTTACCTCATCCATGATGTAAAAGCAAATTCGTGGCTCCAACTACCAAAATCACAAATTTTTGAGCTGAGGGAATCTCTCCTAACTTTGGGGATCACTTTTAGGTGGAGCCATTCGAATTCGAATTCAAAACTCCCTCCAAGAATAGCTATAAAAGGAGCAAGAAGGAAGAGGCGATTAGCAAGCCTTGTACGTGACCACTTGATGTCATTTTGTAGAGATTGAAGAGCTTACTCCATAGCTCTATCATTCTACTCCCATTGTGCAAAGATTCATTGCCAATGTGGTTGTAATCATATGTGAATCTATACATTTATTATCATCTACCTCTCTGTTTTGTTCTCTGCTATACTCACTCAGAGCAGTAACTTCAGAAGGTCATATCTTGAGTTTTACTGAACATTTTTCAGTGTTTTAAAGTGCGTTGGATAGCTCTCACTGTCTAGTTTTCACCTATAAATTTTCAAGGTCATTGGATTTATACTTTTGGAGATATCTGCATTTTACTGCTTACTGGTCTATCTCTGCAGAGCCCCGAGAATTGTGGGAATGTTCCAGAACTTGATGAAACTTGTTCTCAGTGCTCAGTCCATCATTTGAAGTGTTTTAACTTGGAATAGGAAGCTTGCTAAGTCTATTTGCTATGCCCAAAAGGAATTTTTCTAATTCCTTCCAGGTTGAGAGCACTGTTCATTTTTTCCAGCAGGTGTATGTCCAAAAATAGCAAGTTTTGGGAGCTAGTCATTTCGCAACTTGTCGGTCTTGACTTAAACTTTTGGGATACATGTTCCAAAGTACTTGGCTGATATTTTGGTGGATTTAGGAAGCTCAAAGGGTCTACTAATTAACTCTGAAGTCTCAGTTGGCTGGTGTGAAGCTGGTTGTAGCGGCACCTACTCATCTTTGGATTGCATCCACCATCTCTCTTCACAATTCCCACTCTTCAACATCTAACCATACAGGCTTCAGTAAGTTTTCTCTGAAAGCATCGCGAGCTTCGAACTGCCGATGAGACATCACCTCGTGTGCCGTATGTTGAATCCATTCAGAACTCACAATAGGATGCCTAGGTGCTCGCTGGTACTCTTCATATATCGATTGTGTGATATAATTTTTGGAATCCTTATCCTGTTCGCTCCATTTTAACATGACAGAATGTCCAAACTCTATGGAGCAAAGCTATCGAATGCATTGACGCATGGACTTTCCGACTGCATCCACGACTCGAGCTCCATTACGTATGTGATATATCTTGGAGTCGTCATGGTCATGCGCTCCCCAAGGTGTACGTGGAGATCCCATCTGATCCAATGTGAAGATGTTAAAATGCATGTGTGTATGCATATGCATATGTGTATGCATATGCATGTATGTATGCATATGCATGTGTGTATGCATATGCATGTGTGTATGCATATGCATGTGTATGCATATGCATGTGTGTATGCATATGCATGTGTATGCATATGCATGTGTATGCATATGCATGTGTATGCATATGCATGTGTATGCATATGCATGTGTGTATGCATATGCATGTATGTGTGCATGCATATGCATGTGTATGCATATGCATCTGTGTATGCATATGCATGTGTGTATGCATATGCATGTGTGTATGCATATGCATGTGTGTATGCATATGCATGTGTGTATGCATATGCATGTGTATGCATATGCATGTGTATGCATATGCATGTGTGTATGCATATGCATGTGTGTATGCATATGCATGTGTGTATGCATATGCATGTGTGTATGCATATGCATGTGTGTATGCATATGCATGTGTGTATGCATATGCATGTGTGTATGCATATGCATGTGTGTATGCATATGCATGTGTGTATGCATATGCATGTGTGTATGCATATGCATGTGTATGCATAGGCATGTATATGTGTATGCATATGCATGTGTGTATGCATATGCATTTGTGGTTGTCTGAATAAACATTAAAAAAAAAACGGACAGGGGTACACTTTCGATTGTCTTGATGTGATTGTCTTGATGCCAATATCTCAGCTAACAGAAGGTTCGTGTTGTATCAATACAATACAACATCCTAAAGAAGATCTATGGATATGTGAAGCTGTATTGTATTAATACAATACGAACCGTCTATTAGCTGATATACATTATCGGGGATGCTATTGATCTTCACTTGTTGATACATTCTCAACCCTTGAGCTATAAAAAAAACTTATGCATACATACTCACATGCATTATAAAAAAAACATAAAATTACATAACGAATAATGCAACCTAGTGTGTATGCATATGTGTTTGTGTGTGTGTATGCATATGCATGTGCATATGCATGTGCGTATGCATGTATGTGTGATATGTGTGTATGCATATGCATGTGTGTATGCATATGCATGTGTGTATGCATATGCATGTGTGTATGCATATGCATGTGTGTATGCATATGCATGTGTGTATGCATATGCATGTGTGTATGCATATGCATGTGTGTATGCATATGCATGTGGGTATGCATATGCATGTGTGTATGCATATGCATGTGTGTATGCATATGCATGTGTGTATGCATATGCATGTGTGTATGCATATGCATTTGTATGCATATGCATTTGTATGCATATGCATTTGTATATGTATATGCATTTGTGTATGCATGTATGTGTGTATGCATATGCTTGTGTGTATGCATGTATGTATGTATGCATATGCATGTGTGTATGCATATGAATTTCTGTATGTGTGTATGCATATGCATTTGTATGCATATGCATTTATGTATGTATATGCATTTGTGTATGCATATGCATTGTGTATGTGTGTATGCATATGCATGTGTATGTATATGCATGTGTATGTATATGCATTTGTGTATGCATGTATGTGTGTATGCATATGCATTTGTGTATGCATGTGTATGCATATGCATTTCTATGCATATGAATTTATGTATGCATGTATGTGTGTATGCATGTATGTGTGTATGCATATGCATGTGTGTATGCATATGCATTTGTGTATGTGTGTACGCATATGCATTTATGTATGTATATGCATTGTGTATGTGTGTATGCATATGCATGTGTATGTATATGCATATGCATGTGTGTATGTGTATACAGTTGTGTATGTGTATGTGTGTATTTGTGTATGCATATGAATTTGTGTATGCATGTGTGTATTTGTGTATGCATGTGTGTATTTGTGTATGCATATGCATGTGTGTATGCATATGCATTTGTGTATGCATGTGTGAATTTGTGTATGCATGTGTGTATTTGTGTATGCATATGCATGTGTGTGTATACATATGTGAGTGTGTATGTATATGTATCTCTCTCTCTCTATGTCAATCGAAAACAAAACAATCACTTACATCGATGTAATTGTTTGAATCATTGTCATCAAAATCCCCTTAAAGTTGTCCTTCGTCGAATTTCCAAAGACTTGATCCCAATCTCTTGCAAAACTAAAGAGAGAAGATATTAGAAAAGGAAACACATAAACAAAGGAAAAAGAGTGCTACAATATGTGCGATATACTTACCAAAACTTCAGATCTAGAAAAATAGCGGTGTGCTTAGAGAGAGAGAGGGAGAAAGAGTGACAAATAGAGATATGTTGCTCGCGTGTGCAAAGTCGACAGAAGCAGATCTAGTTTCAAAATGCGATGAATGTCGAATTTTTTCTCTCGGGCCCGATTAAAACACAACGTCGGTATGAGTGTCCGTATAAGCGTTGGTAGTTTCCAGTAAACTACCAACGCTTATACCGGTGCTCATACCGATGCTCATATCGATGCATGTATCAACGCGTACATTGCCTAGTCAATTTTCCAAAGTTTTTTTACGGTCATACTGACGTCGACATGTGGCCGTCGATATGCAGAACGTCGCTATGCCCTTGTTATCTTGTAGTGAAAATAGTGATTTTGATCATTTAAAACCATTGTAAATATCATTTCACATTATTTTTGCAACTCCATTTCATAGAAGTTGAGGAGTCCTCGAGCTTGAGGATATTAGAAGTATCCACCTACCAATTTTCATAATTTTTAGACTCCATTTGAGCCCTCAAATAGCCCTGGAACCTAATTTTTAACTAGGCCAAACACTAGGTCTGGACATGGCCAAAACTAGTCAAAAAACTATAAAAAAAGCTAGAGAGCTTATTTTTTGGGTTAAGTAGTTAGATAGTGAACTTGTTCTAGAGTATTGTATGCTTTCTTTGAGCTTGGTAATCCATTGTTCCAATCTTTGTCTTGCCATGTGTGTGTATGTATGTGCATGCTTGTGTGCTTCTCACTCACACACTTGTACTCTCACTTGCTCATGGTCGTCATACCTTCCTCACATCTTCTCGAATTGAAAATGATTAGGTGGATCTCCTCATGTTGACACTTACCATTGTGTTAAAGCAAAAAAGGTTGATCACTCAGTTGTAGAAATTTGCATTAGACTTCAAAATTTTATTTCAAGGATCCACATATCAAGAAGAATATCTAGCTAAACAATTTCAAAGTGGTCTCATAGATGAAATAAAGAATCATTTACCATCTACATCTCATGTAAATCCTTTCGATGAGGCTATCCATCAAGCAGTTCAATGTGAGAATCAATTGTTCAAAGAAAGCCAAGTCCAAGAGCTGGAAGTGTTGAAAAATCAAGACACTATTCCTCAAGAATTCGAATCAGGAACTTTTGAAGCCCAAGAAGTCATTACAACTGATATGGAGCATACACATTATGAAGGTAACAAGAACGTAAAGGATAGGGAGGAGTTCATGTTCAATCAAGGAGGTGTGCTGACTCAAGGCTCTCCAACAAAGGTCTTGGAAACACCACAATGTACCACAAAAAGCTCAAAGGACCTATCTTGTGGTGAACCCAAGGAAGCTCAAGGGAGACCCAGTCATTCACCATCTATCAAGATTAAGGATCATGAAGAATTCAAGGTTGATCATATCTTGGATTCAAGAATCTCTTGAGGACAATTGGAATACCTTATTCATTGGAAAGGGTATGACATCATTAATCCTGCACAGGAGCCTATAGAAAATCTTCAGAGAGCAAAATTCAAGGTTCATGAATTCCATAGGAAGAATCCAATGAAACCCAAGCTAGAGAACATGGCCTCTCCTCATGGAACGCGTCGCTTGAGGGGGAGGTGATGTCATGGACAAGGAAACCATCTTAAATTTTAGATTCCATGTGACTTTACATAACTCATGATTGCTTGTAATTTTGAAAAAATTAATGCTTCCAATGCATTTGGAACATGCCAAAACCCCAAGATCGACTATCTATTTGCTGAATTTTGACACTTAGAGGTTCTGTTTCCTCATTGATGACATCATTAACTCGTAACAGCCCTTGAACCACCCTTGGAAAAACTATATAAGGAGGGGTTGGCCACATTCATACTCAGTCTTGTGGATGCTAGTCTTGAGAGCTCAAGGATACGTGATCTCCAAGTAAGTACTTTCCAAGTTCCAATTCAAGTTCTAGTCTTGTGCCTTGTTCTAGTCTTGTCTAGTCTAGTATGTTGGACATCCTGTCATGTCTTGTTGTATCTCATAGTACAATATCAAGTTAATTCTTGAATCTAGTTCATCTCCTTGAAGGGATGCTTGTAATTCAAATATTTTGCTTCATACCTACGATCTCGGGATGTGGGATCTCTTGTATCGTATCTAATCTACTTATTCATACCTATCAATCCTACGTTATGGGACATCTTGTATCACCCCTGAAGCCCAAGAATTCATTACAAATGATATGAAGCATACACATTATGAAGATAACAAGAATGTGAGGGACAGGTAGGATTTCATGTTCAATCAAGGAGGTGTGATGACTCAAGGCTCTCCAACAAAGATCTTGGAAACACCACAATGTACCACTAAAAACTTAAAGGACCTATCTTGTGACAAACCCAGGGAAGCTCAAGGGAGACCCAGTCCTTCACCATCTATCAAGATTAAGGATCATGAAGAATTTGAGGTTGATCATGTCTTGGATTCAAGAATCTCTCGAGGACGATTGGAATACCTTATTCATTGGAACGGGTATGACATCATTGATCCTACTCAGGAGCCTGTAGAAAATCTTCCGAGAGAAAAATTAAAGGTTTATGAATTCCATAGAAAGGACCCAATAAAACCCAAGCTAGAGAACATGGTTGCTCCTCATGGAACTTGTCGCTTGAGGGGGAGGTAATGTCATGGACAAGGAAACCATCTTAAAGCTTAGATTCCATGTGACTTTACATATCTCATGATTTCTTTCAATTTTGAAGAAACTAATGCTTCCACTGCATTTGGAACATGTCAAAACCCTAAGATCAATTGTCTATTTGCCGAATTCTAACACTCAAAGGTCTTGTTTTGAGTTGGTGATATCATTAGTTCATTGATGACATCATTAGTTCATAACCGCCTTTGAATTGCCCTTGGAAAACCTATAGAAGGAGGGGTTGGCCACATTCATACTCAGTCTTGTGGATGCCAATCTTTGGATCTCAAGTAATCGGGATCTCCAAGTAAGTATTTTCCAAGTTCCAATTCTAGTTCTAGCCTTATGCCTTGTTCTAGTCTTGTCTAGTCTAGTATCTTGGACATCCTATCATGTCCTATTGTAATCTCATAGTACAAGATCTTGTCAATTTAATTCTTGTATCTAGTTCATCTCTCTGAAGGGATTCTTGTAATCCAAATATCTTGTGTCATACCTATGATCTAGGATTGTAGGATCTCTTGTACCATCTTTAGTCCAGTTATTCATACCTATCAGTCCCAGGTTGTGGGATGTCTTATCAGCTACATATTATTGTTTTATTCCCCCTATGTGGGTGATCTTGTAATCGAAAGTATATTTCTCAAATCTTGTCTAGTGTAGTCAGAGGGCACAATCTAGTGCTCCCCTGACATTACACATGGAAAAGCCAATGGGATTATTAGATTAGATAGACCTCAAGGCCTATGGAATAACTTTTAAGCTTACTTTAGCCATTGTGGAATTTCCAAAAATAAATTCAAAGGGTTCAATAGGCAATATCCCATAAACCTCAAAAGATATGATGTTGGAAAGAAAAATGATAATCGCTTATGACATCCAAGAAGACGAGAAAAAAGAACTAGTTTCATTAGTCAAGGAATACAAGGAAGTATATGCATGGAGTTATAAGGATCTCAAAGGAGTAGACCCAAACATCTATG
>MU260670.1:60000-62500 GCA_020310875.1 Ceratopteris richardii
GAAAGAGGCATCAAGAGGGAGATTACTACAAGGTACTCACCTGAACAAAATGGGGTAGCAGAAAGGAGGAATAGACTCATTGTAGAGACAGCTAGGTCTATGCTAAATGAAAAGAAATCGCCAAATTATCTTTGGGCAGAGAGTGTATCTACTGCCACATATTTAATTAACAGGTTGCCATCAAAGACACTTGATGGAATGACACCCTATGAGGCTTGGCATGGTAAGAGACCATCTTTGGATCATTGCAAAATCTTTGGTTGTGTTGCATATGTGCATATTCCCTCACAGGTAAGGGGAAAGCTAGACCCTAAGGCTGAAAAATGTATCTTCATTGGTTATGATTTGAATCAGAAGGGATACAGATTCTACAACCCCTCAAACAAAGGCTTCAAGGTAAGCAGAGATGTCATCTTTGATGAGAATGATTCAGGGTATGAAAATGAATGCAGGAAGGTTAGTCTACCTTATGACATGGAAGAAGACTTTCCCAAACTTATCAGGCAAGAACCAATTCAGAAAGAAGACACAAGCTCAGATGATGAAGACACCATCAACATTGAAGAGTTCAAGGCTTGGAAATCCAAAGGGAAGATGAAGATGAAGCAACTAGAAGATAATCCAGAATCCTCAACTCAAGCTATGAGGAGATCTCAGAGAGAAGAAAAAACCTATTAGGTATGGGTATGATACTTCACTTGTAACCAAGCACTCTATATATCTTGCAAAGGATCTCTTGAATGAAGAACCAGGTACATTTGAAGAAGCAATTACTAAACCAGAATGGAAGGAAGCAATGGATGAAGAAATGGAGGCTCTCAAGGAGAGTGATACTTGGGACTTGGTACCCAAGAAAGACTCCATGAAGGTGATAGGATCCAGATGGATCTACAAACTCAAGAGGAACTCAGATGGTACAATAAACAGGTATAAAGCTAGGTTGGTAGCCAAGGTTTTTGCACAAACCCAAGGCATTGATTATGAGGAGACATTTTCTCCTGTGGCCAAGATGCCAACTATCAGAGTTATGGTGAGTGTAGCTGCATCCAAGAATTGGAACATGTACCAATTGGATGTGAAGAATGCATTCTTGAATGGATGGATATCTGAAGAAGTCTACATGTCACAACCACCTGGCTATGAAGATTCCAATAAGGTAAATCATGTTTGTAAATTGAAGAAGGCTCTGTATGGATTGAAGCAGACACCTAGAGCATGGAATTACAGGTTGACAACCTACCTCCTAGACCAAGGATTCATAATGAGTAAAGCAGATACTTCATTGTTTATCAAAAGGAACAATTCAGAGGTAATATATTTGTGTGTCTATGTTGATGACATCATTATTACAGGAAATGATGTTCAGGGAATAAGACACATCATAGGACAGATGATGAAGGAATTCAAGATAAATGATCTTGGATTATTAAAGTACTTCCTAGGACTTGAATTGGTGTATACAAATTCAGGTATCTTTATTACTCAGAAGAAGTACATTCAGGACATGGTTGTTGGAGACCTCTTAATCTCCAAAGGTTTGATTTATACTGACTTAAGAACACTTCTATGTCAATTATAGACCAAACTTTACACAAACAATGATCTTCTTTACCAAAACTTCAATCAACACTTCTCTGAGTGAAGAAATATTTACTTCAGAAAGTCTGCTTCAGAAATCAACTTCTTTACCTGCACAAAACTCCAAATTTCTTCAAGTAAATGATGCACAAGTATTAGCAATACCTTTGCGCAATCATACTAGTCATTAGTTCTCAAAACTAATCACCAAAAGTTTAATTTGATCATTAAGATCAATGATATGTCAAAAACTATCTCTCAGAAGTTGCGCCTTCGACATAGTCAACTTCTTAAGTTGATTTCTCCCAATCTAAAACCCGTTTTGCTAAATGCTTTTAGCCATAGCTTCATTATCTTCTAACTTAAATTTTAAGTGCTCACTCATCAAAAACTTTACAGTATACACTCAGATCTGATCAAAATACTGAGACGGAAAAGTGCGCTACTCTCAGACTTCAGTTTCCAAAGTTCACATATGAATGTTCCTATTGATCATTCTCACAGTAGGAGAGGAATTAGATTCTGAAACTCTAGACATAGCTTCATTAGCTTCTCAATTAGATGTGTACAAAAGGATTTCTGATCCACATGATCAGACAGAGAGCACTCAGAGAAAAACCCGTTGCTATTTTCTGGGAAAAAACTCTCTACACATCTTTCTGAAGTTTGTCATCTACAAATGACTCTCACACACATTTCTTGTCATCATTAACTTATATATACATGAATTTTGACTTATCGCGCGTCTATGACACTACTCTTCATCATCCTAAAGTTTAGTTCTACTCAGATTACAAAGATTTCCACATATATGTACATATGTGTACAAGACATCATCCTGAAATCTTCTTCACTTTCACAAGTGTATTCCTTTGCTTCATTCTGACCATAAGCATTCTTCAAGATCTCTATAATCACCAAT
>MU260670.1:77500-140000 GCA_020310875.1 Ceratopteris richardii
CATGATCGTGTCACGATCTTGTGCTTTCCTTGATGAAATTGAAAACCTTTTGATGGAACATTCATCCTTCTTTGCTAGGATTTTCAAATGAAAACCAATTAGAATTCCAAGTACTTGAATTTTCATAGATTCAAGTTCAATTGGTTTATCCTTGATCAATTTATAATGACAAGAGCTTTTGACCAATTTATCCTTGGTAATAAAGTAAGTCTATGATCTAAAGATCCGGTCGGTTCAGACGGATCTGAAATCAGACACCGTTTGGTCATCCAAGATTTGGATTTGTCCAAAATTTTATCTGCAAAATACATAACCAATACGCCGGCCCGTGATTGAAGTTTAAGCGATATGGGCGATGATGTTCATTTCGAGGACGTTCATGTCTGTTTATTGTCCAAAATAACAATCAGATTCTTGTTAATGGCGCTGCAGAAGTTTGTCATCTACAAGCAAAAGGCGAAGATATCTTCATGCGGTGGCGGTTAAGTCTTGAACGCAATACGACGAACAACATGAGTATCTTTGCTGTCCACGAGATGAACCATCGTTGGCAGTAATGTCTGTCTCAATTTTACTATAGCTTATGCTTATTTCACGACGCTGGAGGAGCATCTACAGAAGCGTAAAATGGCAAAAGACCATGCTCTACATCAGCAAGATCTAACAGTGTTGATAGCCGGTATAGTACCATTGACTTTATTATGCAGACGCTCTCTACTATCCTCCACAGCAAGCGAAATTCGTAATTGCAATCTATTTTTGCAATTGAAATGATGACGCTGCACAACTTTTGGCCGCTGCGGTGTAAGCCTGAGAAGGCGACTTTGCTAAAGAATTTACAAGATTTATTTGTAAATCAAAACAAAAGGTGCATTGACTTGCTGTGCGCAGATGGAACTTGCGACCTCCGTGCAGGATATCCCGCAGAGCGGTAGGATTCGGGATTCGAATCCAAGACAAATCCGATAAATTCGCTTACTACTGTCCGCCATAACTGTACGCGTTACCTCTTAGTCTTGCAGGGTATGAAAATTATTCTTATTTCTTTATTTCATGCTTTAGAAGCTTACAGAGCAAAAGTAGGATGAAGATATGGTCAGAATGTAGCTTCCGGGAATTGCACCCGTACCGTGTTCAAGAAGGATCTCTATCTTATCCACGACCACTTCATATGTTAGATTTTGTTTGTAACATACCAATTCTTATGTTACATTGGTACCACAATTTTGACCACAAATATAAAAAAGAGCACAAGACCTCCTAGTAAGTCTAAACTCGAGATCTTTGGTCATACACACAGATGACCAGATGGTGTCCGATTTCAGATATGTCTGAACCGACCGGATCCTTAGATCATAGACTTACTTTATTACAAGAAACCATTGTACTTGAAGAAGAAGCTCCATCTGTGACAGTAGATTGTGAAGTAGAAGCACCTGCAGGTCTTTGATCTACATTTGCCACTATGTTCCAAAGTTGTTTTGCAACAAGAACATGCTTCATCATGTAAGACCACATTGGATAGTTGGTCCCATCAAGCTTATCTTTAGTTTGAAGCATGCCAAACAAGTCATTGTTGCGCGCCATTTCACTAAGGAACAAGAATGTGACAAAATCTTCACTTCGATGAAAGTTGAAATTAATGCTGAAATTTCAGCTCACAAACCATCACTCTGATGGTAATTCTGAATACATGAATGGCTTTGAAATGGAGGTAAAACCTCAATGCAACTAGTGCAACTGGTGGAAATGCTTGTTGCCTATTGAAATTCAGTGTTCTATGCTCTAGAGTTGATTTGCACTCTTAAAAGTGCATGTGTGCCACGATGTGAAAAATTGAAACTCGAGAAGGAGTTGAACCTACTATGATACCACTGTTGGGTATGTGTAAAAGTGCGAGAGACACACGAGAAGGACAAACAAGGAGCACAAATGCAGTAAGACACACATAAAAGATAGATGGTTGGAATAGCACTCTCTATTGATGATGAACTAAACTAAAGTAAGAGCCGAATAATATCCTTAAGTACAAAGTACCACCATATATGAGTGAATCATGTATGTGTAACATGGGGAAAAAACCTTTAGCCAACACTAGAGTAAAAAAATATCCATGTATAGGGAAAAGGTTCACATCAAAGCTACACGAGGAACACATAAGTGTAACAATTCCACCATCAACTTGCATAAATTGAATGTGTAAATTAGTGATGCAAACGCCCCAAGTCAGACAGCTCAAACGAGGCATGCAAATCAACCTTAAAATCAGCAATATGCATGTCATGAGGACCAGTGAGCAGCATGTCATCAACATACATAACAATGATCAGAAGCACATCATTAGCACACTTAACATATAAGGTGCTTTCAGTTGGACTGTTCTTAAAACCATGTGCAATGAGATAGGCATGTATCTTTTCATACCAAGCACATGGTGCTTGCTTTAAACCATATAATGCCTTCTTTAATCTGCACACCTGGTTTTCATGCCCTTTCTGCACAAAGCCACAGGGCTGAAAAACATACACTTCTTCATGCCAGTCACCATTTAGAAATGTTGTTTTAATGTCCAATTGATGTAAATTCCAACCATGATGAGCTGCAAGTGCACAGATGCTACGAACAGTAGTCATTCGACAAGTAGAAGCAAAGGTCTTGTCAAAATCAATGCCTCTTTCCTGTGCATAACCCTTTGCAACAAGCCTATCCTTATACCTATCAACTGTTCCATCAGGTTTATGATTTAGCTTGTATACCCACTTAGTGTCAATGGCCTTCTTGCCAAGAGGCAAGTCACATAAAGACCAAGTGCCATTTTTCATGATAGCATCATATTCAGATTACATTGTAGCCATCCAATGTTCAGAATTTTGTGCTTCATCAAACGAAACAAGCTCAGTCTCATCACAGAGACTAGATGCAACCATAGCATAGCAATCTGATGCAAAAAAAGAGGCACTATGAGAGCCTAAACGAGTATGATATGATAGAGGTGCATCTAATTTTTTATCACGTAAAGTCTGCACCAGCCATTTTGGCATAGTTTTTGCTTCCTCAATATCAGCTCTCTCCTCAATAAATACATCATGTAAATCTGCATTAGAAATAGAAAGATCTGCATCATCACATGAAACCTACAATGATTGAGAAGTTGCCTCATTAGACCAGCACTAGACTATCCACCTCTAAAAAGATGCAGCAAAGTATCATACATGTTTTTGGAGCTAACAGATGTCTCCTTCGTACATGAAAGTAAAGGCTGAATAGAATCTTCCACAAAAACAACATCACGACTAATCAAATTGCATTTAGTATGTGGATGATGCAGACGATAGCCTTTGCTTTCAGAATTGTACCCAACAAAAATACATTTTACTGCTTTATCATCCGATTTCCTGTGATATTGTTCAGGCACTAATGCATATGCTAGACAACCAAAAACATGCAGATGAGCAACAGATGGCTTGCGACCATGCCAAGCCTCATATGGAGTGATAGACTGTAGTGCTTTAGTGGGACACCTATTAAGTATGTATGTTGCACACATGACAACCTCAAGCCAGAAACTGTGTGGTAAAGCCTGGCTCTTGACCATATACCTCGCCATCTCCATGAGTGACATGTTCTTTCATTCAGCAACTCCATTCTGTTGAGGTGTATACGGCACTATACATTGATGTTTTATCCCATGTTCAACCAAAAATGCATTAAAGTCAGAAGACATATGTTCCCCCTTCGATCAGAATAGAGGGTGCCCATTTTACATGCTGACAGATTTTTAGCCAAAACAAAAAATTGTTTAAAGCACATAAACACTTCAGACTTTGCTTTGAGTGGATATACCCATGCATGGCTGGAAAAATCATCAATGAAAGTCACAAAGTAAAGATAGTTTCCAAAAGAAGGTATCTGCATAGGACCATATACATCACTATGTACAAGCTGCGATTTATGTATAGCCCAAGCTGAACCATCTTTTGGAAAGGATGAATGCTGCATTTTGCCCAAAATACAGCCTTCACAGACATGTTTTCCGGGTGCCTCAAGTTTGGGCAAAGAAGACATCATATCAGATTTCTATAGGCGTAGCAAACTAGCAAAATTTAGATGACCAAAGCATGCATGCCAAAGCTTTGCATCTGATATAGCCTGAGAATCATGTACTACACATGCCGAATCATTCACAGATCTTTCATAGTCTATCTTATACAACCCACGACATAAAATGCCAGAAGCAATCATCATGTCATCATTTGATAGATCATGAACTGTACATCTGTCATCAACAAATTTCACAACCAAGCCAATCTTGGCTAATGCAAAAATTGATGACATATTCTTCTTGATCCCTGGCACAAATAAAGCATCTGAAAAAGTGAAAGAACTACCATCAACAATAGTCAGAATGATCTTACCAACTCCCATGATAGGATAAGAGGAGTTGTTGGTGCATGTGACAGTATTCTCTATAGGGGTAGGCTTGAGTCTAGGGAAGAAACTACGTTGTGAGATAATATATTTGGTCGCCCCACTATCAAAGTACCAAACATCTGAGTCTACCACAGATATGCACTGCTCATGAGAAGATGGGTCAAAACTGCAAACAATAGTAAATGCCCTTTCTTCTTCCTGCATAAGATTAGCAGACTCTATTTTCGGTGTAGAGGCCTCTGCAACAACCATTCCAGCCTCTTTCTTCTTTGCCTCCTTAGCAGCTAGTTTTGGACAAATCTTAATGACATTATCATTTGCTTTACACTATTTACAAAACAATTTCTATTTTTTTATTTCTTTTCATCTTTGTCTTCCTTCTTTGAATGTGCGGCATTTGCAGATTTCTGCTTACTAGTAGATGAGCTCCATTTATCTTTGCCCTTCTGGCTAGCCAAGAAAGCTTGATTTGCAACACGTGTAATAGACTTATTCTACCTAGATTGATCTTCATGCAACAGAACAGAAACTAACTCCTCAAATGACAAGGCATTTGAATTGGCTTTCATCATCAAACAAAGAGTAGAAGCAAAACTCTGATATGAATTAGGAAGACCATTCAGAACAGTCTGCACAAGTGAACTATTAAGAAGAACTTCATTAGCAGAAATAAATTATTCCTTAAAATCCTTGAATCTTTATTAGAAAATCATCCATAGAATCACCTTCATTCATGAGCTCACTCTCCAACTGTTTTCGGAGGTAAGCAACACAAGCCACATTCCTAGCCTAGTACAATGTGGTAAGTGTATCCCAAGCATCCTTAGCTATTTTGCAAGAGCAAATATGAGGAATAATGGCATGTTTGACAGACAAAACTATCAATGCATGTGCCTGAGCATCTCTGCCATCCCAATAAATTTTCTTTGCAGTAGGTGTAGCAGAGACCGCAACACGAACAGGAATTTGGAAAATATCACCATCTTTGACACCTTCTGCATCAGCTTCAGTACCTGCAGTTGTAACAGTTGCAGGTGTGATATGATGTTTTTCAACACCCTGCACAATGTTCCACAGTCCTTTTGCAACCAATATATGTCGCATCATATAAGCCCATAACGGGTAGTTGGTACCATCCAACTTATCCTCAACAACCAACATACGAAATACATCATTGCTTTCAGCTATGGCCGGTGACTAAAATACCTTGATGCAAAAAATTGACTGTATCTCAAAAAGTTGAACATAACTACCCAGACGAACTCTGCTAAACCTGTAGCAGACATTGAGACTCTTCTATTGGTGAACTGAAATTGGTATATAGCTTTGGTACAAAAAGACAAAATTACTTGCACAAGCACTACGATAGTGCGTTCGGAGGCCAAAACGAGCTCAAATCGTGATTTTGGCACAACAAGGCGAAGCTGTTTTGATCTCTGAAACATCTTGAGTATGCTCACCAAAATTTGTGTGATTCTGAGACTGCAATTGGAGAGGTGTGAACGATGCCCTAGATGAAGCGGCGACCTACTCTAATACCAATTGTTGGAGTTAGACATCTGCGGAAGCACTCAAACATCACAAGGAAGAAGAAGAAGAAGAAGCTTGGAGCACAACACAGAATATTGAATGTATTACCACTAGAATGTACAAAGATAAGTAGCCCCTTAGGGCAATAAGCATATATATAGGACGGAAAAAAAAAACCTCCTAAAGAGGGAAAAAAGTACCCCGACAGTCCTAGAGTGTTTAGACACATCACTACCTAAATATATCAACATTCGAGTCTCGAGTAAAGTTTTCCAATGTGTTGGGTTGAGCAATAGGTACCAATTGTAAGGTAAGCTCTAACTGGGGCTTGCTGCCATTGCTTTAGCCCAGGTTTGCATTGTACTTTTCTTGCTGTTAGCTCTATTGATTGGCTCTACTAGATTCTCCTTTCTGTAAAACTTTAGCTAAGTTTTGGTTCTTCCACTCGGATATCTAGTCATCCAAGATTGACTACAACAAGGCACCATTTTTCACCATAACAACATTTCTTCTAGGATCTTTGATCATTCCACAATTGAAATATCTTCTTAACACAGAGCTCCTAAGGTCTCATTGATAAGTTCTTCTAAATATTCGTGACGTCGATCACTACGCAAGTATTCCTTGCCACTTTGCAACATCATCAATTTAAGAAGAACCCCATCTCAAAAGCGAACCCCATACCATCGTGATCGCCAATTTGTTTGGGTGTTGTTATGTTGGATTAACATACAACACCTCCAAAGAAATGAATTCAAGAATGGGGATTTTGATTACAACACATTAACCATAACATGCATTTCTATTCCTTAAATTACCATTGCATGCTTAACATGATTTAGGTTTCGTTAACACATACAAATTATAGCCATTACACCACAAGATTTAGAATGCTTTGGAACAATTATAGACTTTGGTGAAATAGAATAATCAAGAATCATACTGTAATTAAGTTTAGAGCAACATACACTACACTACAACATCACATACAGATATCTACGTTTGTATTCAGACTTATTTCCACAATATTGACATAATACCGCAAGAAAGTTAGTTCTGTAAGACCCTCATTTACTTCTCCATAATATCAAACTCATTGTCTTCTCTTCTTCTCTCTGTTCTGCATAGATAGCTTACACCATTATGAAACACCTTCCTATAACACCGTTTTGCACTTTGAATATAAGCTACTGAACTTTTAGAAATAACTCTTCAAATCTCTTAAAATAATCCCCTCTCCCATTACAAAGAAATATGAATTTATAAAATATTGGTCAATCCATTCTGACAGCTAACAATTGCTAGGATTATATAGTCTATAACCCTTTTGACTAAGGTTGTCGCCTATAAAGAGACACTTCTCTACCTTAGGGTCTAGTTTACCTCTGATTTGAGATGGTGTGTGTGCATATGCAATGAACCCAAATATCCTACAATGGTCCAAGCTTGGTATCCTTCCATTCTAAGCTTCAAAAGTATTCATACCATCCAATGATTTTGAAGATAACTTTTTTATTAAATATGTGGAAGTGGATGCTGCCTCTACCCATAAGTAATTGGGTAGCTTCTTCTCATTCAACATGGAGCTTGTTGCTTCCATGATGGTCATATTCCTCCTCTCTGTGACTCCATTCTATTCAAGTGTGTAATTGGTGGTTATCTCTCTCTTTTCTTGTATCTTGCAAGTAAGAGTCAAATTCATGGGAGAAGTATTCTCTCTCTCCATCAAACCTTAGTCTTTTTAGGATTTTATGTGTTTGTTTTTCCACAAGATCTAGATACTTCTTAAAACATGAGAAAACTTCATCTTTATGCTTCATAAAGTAAAGCATGGTCCATCTGCTAGAATCATCTATAAATGATACATAATACCTTGATCCTGAGATGGATGTCTTTTTGCTTGTTCCCCAAACATCTGTGTCAACAAGTTCTAGGAGGTCTCCATCTATGTACCCTTTCTTTGTGAATGGTTGCCTATGAGATTTCCTAAATTGACATGCACTCCACTCGTAAATCAGGTGTTGCTTTGAGATATTGGGTAGGCCAAGTACACTTTGATCTTGAATGATTTGTTTGAGGGCTCTTTCTCCAACATGAGCCAATCTTTTATGCCAAACCTCTACCTCTGATAGGGTTTGGGTATCATAATTTAGCAATGCAATGTTGCTAGTGTCTTGGAATTCAAAGGTCAACAATCCACCTATTTTTACTCCCTTGGTTATCCTCTTGAAACCTTGATATGGATCCTCTACATAGGCTCCAAGCTTTTTGAATCTCACCTGCAATCCTTTCTTTATGATCTGACCTACACTTATTAGGTTTTTATTAATACGTGGTACATATAGAACTATGCTCAACATATTCATATTACCATTTCAAGTTTTTACATTTCCTATCTTCTCCACATGGTGCTTTGTGTCATCACCTATCTGGACCTCATGCTTATTCTTTGGATCTTCCAAGTTTGAAAGCAATGCTACATTCCTTGCTACATGGTTTGAGCATCAAGAGTCCATGTAGAATACATGTTCATCATATTTACCTTCCTTCATTGTCATACTCATAAGTAGAAGTGAGTCCTCTTGGTATTGTTGCAATCTCTCCTTCCTTTGTATCCTCATTGGTATTCTTTGTTGTAGGTATTGTTATTGTATCCACATGAGTTGTTGTATTTGCCTCGAGGAGCTCCATATGCACCTTTGTTGTATCCTATTCCTATATGATTCCTTGGGTTCTTGAAACAATGCATTGTGATGTGATAGGATAATCCACATATAGCACAAGTTGAGGAGCTTTGAGATCTTCGCCTGCATTGTCTACCTCCTCTGCCTCTTCCTCTTGAGTTTCTACCTCTACCTGCAAAGTTAGTTTGAGAGGTGCTTCCTTCAACATCAATTTTTTTACCTTTTCCATTGTTATCTTTGTCTTTGATTTTATTTGTGTAGCGAGCAGTGGATTCATTACCTTTTTAGCTCTCATCATTCTTCATAAGGTTGGCCTCATGAATGAAGAGTTGTCCCATAAGAGTGTTGAAGTATGGTACTTGCATATCCATGTACAAGTCCATGGCAATGGTGAAGGCTTCCCACTTGTCATCAACCTTGATTCCATTCATGAATTGTCTCAAAATATGCTCCTCATCAGTGATTTCTCCAATGATCCCTAATTGATATGCAATGTCCTTCACTTTGATGAAAAACCAATTACACTTTGCTTGGGCTTCTTCTTGATTGTTGCTAACTCCATCCACAATCGGTTCTACCTCACCTTGGTACTTAAAGAGAAGAATGCTTCCAAAGCATTCCATGTCTCTTGTGTTTTCTTGCAATTCCTAACCTGAGGAAGTAAGAACCCATAGATAGATCTTAGAATATATAAACTCGCCAAAGCATCCTTTGCACACCATATGTTTAACCTTTTTTGCTCCTCTTGAGTTGGTTGTCCTTTGTTTTTTAGTATAGGCATCAACTCATCTCGTGAGATGTATCCATACAGATTTCTCCCTTGTAGCTAAGCCTGCATCCTTAGAGACCATATTGAGTAGTTGGTTTGATCCAATTTTCCAATTGATGAGGGAAATTCATCACCTATAATGTCAAGTCTATGACTATGATCTGATACCATTGTGAGGAGTGATGGCTAATACACATAGATGAGAGGGTCTTGGCAAAAAACTTCTCTGGAATAGCCTAAGTAACAAAAAATACCTTTACCAGACCCTTTGAGCTTCCAACATATGCATTTATACCACTAGGGTACCTTGGAGCATGAATCTCAAAACTCTATGTCAAAACAGATAGCTTCTGAGTACTTCTCAACTTGAGAAAACCTTCTTTTTATGGAAGAAGGTACTCAAATTTTTACTCAAAGCTCACAATTTAGTTGGAATTGACCCAAAAACTTTTGCACACATTCAAGTGAGGTGATCAATGAACTATTCCAAGTAATCTCATGAATCAAGAAGGATTATAATGAGAGAAACATGCATAAGAAGTGAGGAGGGTGATCCCAACTTTTCGATGATGCAAATACACAGTCACTTTGATCTATTCATAACTTAACATTTACAACTCCAATGACCATAAAACTTTGTAGGCACACTTACAAAAGTACTATCCTTATAATCCACTCAATAGATTACAGAATAATGTCATGTACTCGATGCAATGACTCAGACAAGATGACAAAGCTCAGTTAATGTACTATAATAGTGAACAAAGAACAATGTAGCTTAAGAAATGTGATGCAAATGTATTTTTAAATAAGATATGAAATAATGAGAGGTTGGAGGATTCCATGAGCTTTGAGATAAGTACAATAATCACTCAAAAGAGTGTGATCTCTAGCTCATATGCCTATGACTAAATCATAGTGTATAAATACACTTTTCAGGGATGACTGTTGGTTGGATCTACCTAAAAGTGATCCATACCTTTAGGAGTTATTTTTGAATTTTGAATTCAAATATGATCGTGGGATTTGTCTCCAAATATATCAACAAGATTCTTTCTCAATCTTTACTTTTAACAAAATTAGTCCATGAATTTCAATCATCTAATGTATGTATGTGTAGAAGGGTTTAACTCAATGATCATATGAAGTCCTATGCATAAGGTCAAGCACTTCGGCTTGCCATACGCACCAACACATTGAACATGGGCTTAAACTTGACTATGATGACATATAATCTCTCAAGTAGTATGATTAGGATATGGGGCAGGGAAGACATCTAGATGCTAGATATTGATTATTCTTTTTCTCAAGAAGAAAATATAGTGGAAGATGGAAAGGCTATTGATGATATCCCTTACTTCCACAAAGGAAAAGGGATCTAAACTAAGTCCAAACTAGAAATGGAAAACTCAACGATCTCAAATGAAAGGATAACCTACGTTCCAAAGTTTTTGACATTCCCATAAACGAATACATTGCAAAGTCATGGAGAAAGAATATGCAATAATCCTATAGTAGAAAAAATTAAAACCAAGTCCCCCTATTGAGCAGCATGGAATAATGATATAGTAGTCAAAATATTCGGAGAGCTACAAGACCCGATGAGTTCGAGGAGTAAGCCTTCGAGCCTAACGATTTTCGCTTACCCCTTTGAGCCTGTATATTTTTGCTTAATCGATGAGGGGCTAATATGGGGGGCACTAGAAAACGTTTTTCCACATTGGGAAGATCTCATGACAATAAATCCTTCTTGAAGAGGCGATGGAATGTTCAACTTACTCACTAATGGCAAAAAGGGGGAAGCATTGTTGAACTCTTATGAAGTTCCGAAGGATCCACCCTTTGGAAGATCTCTTGTCCTTCTTCAAAAGACCAAGGATTCCAAAAGTCCTCCCTTTATACATTCACAAATATTTATCTTCCAAGGAAAATTGACGTTGTCTCCCCACCCTTAACATGGAAGGCTTATTCGGTTGAGTTCGTATAGCATCACAAGGTATATTTATCTTCCAAGGAAGCGGTATACACGTAGGATTGCTCTATTGATCTTCACCATGCCAACTCATGACACAAAAATGAGATAGCAAGTGCCATTCCCTACCTTGTGGGGATACTTATTTTACATGTCTCAAGCTCATCCCATGTAAAATGTCTCTCTTTTTGGTATTTCAATAAAAAGAATTTGAAAATGTTTTGTCGTGAAAAAGAGAGGATAGATGGACAACATTGCAAAGCGAATAGACAACGGATGGCAAGGATAACAAGCTGCGGAAAAAAAGCCTAATTAAAAAAAAAAATGAAGCCAATGAGAAGAAACTTGCGAGTAAGGGACGTCTTTACTTTAGCAATATTGTCATCGTGCGACAAGAGAAAAAAATGTTATCATAGGATTCCATGTGTTAGTAGCTTGTAGACATTGAAAAATGTTTCCGATCCATATAATACTTTGCCGGTTTCCCACCTCCGAACAAGAAACGCAGGCAGAACATAGAAAATCTACGGCTCTCAACCGTCTCATTCATAATCCAATGATTATAATGATTTTGCCTTTATTGTTTCAATGCTACTTGGAGTGAATTGTGAACGTGACGGAAACACTATGCGGAAAAAAAAGATATCTCTTCCATGGGAGGAGTCTAAAATCACGAGTAGCTCCCCATGAGCGCCTCAATCACAAATACGAGGCATGTGGCTCCATTTTCAAGGGCAATGAGGATGTTTATGACAACCGACACATATTTGGACCGATCCATTGTCATACGCGACATTGAATACGTAGCCTTAATACTCATATGTTATCAACATTTGTTTTTCCATTTTTTGAGTGTTCATAGAATCAATGCTTGGATGAAGGAAAGACCTACCTCTTGCTTGGTCAAGAACCGGGCCTTGCTCGGAAGGTTTGAGGTGGCACAATGACAGCAAATGGAAAAGGCTTGGAAGGTTTGAGGTGGCACAATGACCACAAATGGAAAAGGCTTGAAGAATCAAAAGAAATATGGACCATCATTATTCGCTTAATAAGAAGTGGTGCTTGAACTAGTTTTGGATTAGATGGGAGTTTAGGGTCCTTGATGGGAGTTCAAGCTCAAGGACCTGTGGCACATGCTTATTGATAACAAAAAAGCGATCCTTAAGGGGCAAGTTCTCCACACATGCTTGTTGATAACAAAAAAGCGATCCTTAAGTGTCAAGTTCTCCGCACATGCTTATTGATAACAAAAAAGCGATCCTTAAGTGGCAAGTTCTCCACAGGGGGATTTGGACTAATGTCAAAGCTCACAAAATTTATGGTGCGCCCCATGGTGTAAGCGATGTACTATTGGAATAAAAGATTTGGGTCACCTCTTCTTTTCTTTACCTAAGAGTCTTCAAATTTCAAATGTGGTAGTGTCTCAACAAGCTTCTTGTGCTACTTCATCAAGTTAATTGGAAGCAAGCTCTCATCAAGTCATCAAGCTCTCATCACGAAGCGGACAAAAAGATTATAAACCTTCTTTGAAATCCTCTCTAACCTTCTTGTTACTATTTTCCTTTGCGATTTGCAAAACTATTCACAATGGGTGACCATCAACGATAGAAAGTGAATACGTGGTTCCATTCTTATACGTGACCACATGGCTCACATGACTTCCAATTTTATAACTATTCCATCTAAAACAATTCCTTGTTTAATGCTTATTCTATGAAGATGGTGTGAACCAAACTTATGTTCTTTTCGCTCTCACCTCTTTCATTTGAAACGACTCCTTTTTAATGTGTGCTCTTTCAAAGTTGATGATGTGAATCAACTTAATGCCTTTTATTCTCTCGCTACTTTTTTTTTATACTTTAATGCCTTTTATTCTTTCGTCTTTCTAAATTTATTTTATTTCAGAAGTTCGATCACGTACTTACTTTTTTGCTATACTTAAAATTAAAAAGAACAATGCGCACACTATCTACCTGTATCCCCCACTTTTAAGAAATTAATCTCAGGTCATTTGTGGATCTTGAACCACCCTCGACCTTTGGACCAAGGACAAGATGTTTATCACACCATGCATCCGAGACTAAACTGGTTGAAGTATTTGTTCCTTGCCTTTTTTAATTAATTGCAACTTTTACCTTTTTTAATTAATTGCAACTTGAAATGTCAACCAGCAAGACCATGTTTTTAAAAGCAGATTGAGAATGAAGCATCCACATTTCTTTTTATAATCTAAATCGAAGTTCTTAAAAAAAAACGGAAAGAAAATGATTGTAGTCTTCAATTCAAAATTGCGAGTGCAGTGTTTATCTGTTTCCTTCCCGCGCTCGAGAGAGTGTACACGGAGAAGAAGGAAAATATGGCAGATGAAAATGGGGGTGATGGTTTGTTCGGAAGCGCGGAAGCCGATTATGGTTGGACTCAGGGTAGCAGAGCAGCTGAGGCCAGTAGTGATGTGGAGATCCTACGGCGGGTGTGGCGCAATGAGAAAGCAGCTCCCGAGATTCTTCCGTACGAGATTCTTTTGATTCAACGGATTCGAGAACAAATACTCCTCATGGTAGTTATTGTTTGACTTGATTCCTGCTGTCATACATTTACATTTTCAGTCGGCAGAATAGCAAGAAATCTTCCTTATATTCAAGGACGTTGGAAAGTTTTTTCTGTGTGTTTCTTTACAAAGAAATCTCAGTGTTGTTGCAGACAGTAGTGAATTGTATTTATCATCCCGTTCCTATTATAATTTTGGGTATTCATCGACATATGAGCTCACGGAAGGAGAATACAATAAAGAAGGGTTCAAGATGATTTTCAGGATAGTTTCTACTTGCAATATAATCACAAGGTTTTAGAGGTCTTCCAAGGTCGGCAGTACATATGCAGAGACACCACGTATCTATTTTTTACTTGAATGGTTATCAGCCAAAGAAGTTTTTTGAGCTCAGCTGAGACGTAACTAGGTGCTCATGTGTCCAATCGGGTTATAGTTATCACCAGAACAATTGTAATAGAGGTAAATAATATGTCCAATTCTTCATATGGCATAGGAGATGCAAATGTACATCTTAGGAGACATTCTTTGGTATCATAGGCCTCTTAAATCTATATGATGCCTTTAGCCTTAAGTGTGATCTTCTTTGACCAGGCGATGATTGACAGCCGTGAGAGCTTTCTTGTTCACTATTTGAATCCCTCACTGCCTGATCATGCCGCTGAGAATGTTACACAGTGAGATGAGATTAGGTTTTAAACTCGATGATTTGTGGCTTCTATCTTCAAATTCGCAATTCAGTGGACTTTTGCGAAGTGTAGGTATGACTTTGGGATTGCATTATATCAAATTTAATAAATGTATTGTTCTGATTTTGAAACTTAAGGCTAGTTCCATGGGTCTTTCATCTTCATGTAGAGGGCCATTGTACACCTATATCCTTGTAGATATAATTTCTGTTTTCATTCATATTTTGAACTCATACTTGACTTCCTCATATTAGAAAGCTTGGAGAGGGTGGGAGACACGATAAGGTGATTTTTGGCTTTGCTTTTCTTTGTATGCATCTATGTGTGTGTATGGATGTATAATTTATGTACGTCGCATGTATGTATGTATCATGTATGCATAGCTGCAATGCGACAATGCTCGCAACGCGCTGCAAACAGCCCCACTTTTGAGAACGGGCTTGCAACTTGTTGCATATGCGACAAAAAAGTTGGATCCTTAAGGATGTTATTTGTTACGATGGAAGTAGTATGTCTACAATAAAAGTAGTATAAATAAATAGTGAAAGTGAAAGCATTTGCTAGAAATCATCCCAAAACTATTTTTGATCTTCTTAATTTGTAATTATTTGTTCTTGGATTGTCAATTTGTTGAATACTACATGATTGACAAACATTGAGATCATAACTATTGATCTTATGGAATGTACACAAAATTTTTTCATGTTCTATCCAATATAAATTCACTTCAAACAGGAAAGAAGTTTATTCTAGAGTTGATTCAAATCATATGCATAAGCTGCAAAGAGAAAAAAGGAAAATCTCATGTGATGATAGTTTGGGTTGTGGCTAGGCCAAAGTGCTTTTCCTACCTTTAATCCTCTATAATGTTTCTTTTTAGATGTTCTCAATGTGACTCACAAAGTATAATGTCCCACCTAGTGACCTTGTACACATCAAGTTACACATAATGTTTTGGGATATGAGTTTTAAATTTGGTGTGTGCCATGGTCCATTGACAATGATAAGTGAACTACCTGAGTCTTGATTGACGACGACCTACATGTAAATTGTATAAATTAAACAGTATTATTAATTTTTATATTTTTTGAGATTATTCAAGCATATTTAGAGAATATATACTCTTAGGATACCTGTATCTAAAAACACTACAAAAAAGAATTTGTAAATTTTTGATCCATGAGCAACTTAATCGCAACTTGGGGTTTGCAATTCTGACCTGCCGCTAATCACAGTTGCAGCGGTTCGCGAGCTAGATGGGTTTTCCCATTCAGTTCATAAGGTACCATTCGGCTCGAACCTTATGATCCGACTCGTTCAGGATAGTGAATTGACTTTTTAGGTATTTCAAGGATATAATACATTGACCGTACTAAATCTTTTGATGTATAATGCTACCAATGGACATACATATACATATATACATACATATTGCATGTATATATATATATATATATATATATATATATATATATATATATATATATATATATATATATATATATATATATATATATATGTGTATATATATATATATATCTGTGTGTGTGTGTGTTCACTCAACATTGTATTATATATGTGTAATTTTTACATGTATGTAGAAACCCTAGCGTACCTTACAATCCTTACCTTGGAGGTAAGATTCGGTTCACTTACCTAACCCGTACCAAACATTACGAACCTAACCACCTTGTTGCTAATGTGTTAGCAACATGTTACCTACATTGTTGCAATCCCATTGCTAACCACATTGCATGTGTGTAAAGCTTTACATATACGGGTAGTTTTCTTATTTTTAGGGATGGGTCATAGAACCATTTATTTAGTTATTTAATCTTATTGGCTTCCTCCAAGAGTTCTTGTTAACTTGTTGGGTTCCCTTCTTTGAGAGAACATCAGAACATTAGATGCACATACACATATACATACACATACACATATACATACACATACACATATACGTACACACATGCATACACATGCATACATACATTATACATATATACATATATAGTTATTTTCGGATATGTATGGAAAAAATACCATACGTATGAAAACGTATGCATATGGTTGGAGTATGGAATTTTTCGTACCTATGATTTTTCTCTTCTCTCATTGATTCTAGTTGAGAACAAATCCGTGTACGGTAAGCTAGAATGGTTACCTACACTATCTTATATATGAATGTCAAATTACAATATGTGTAGTTGATACAAAATTTGAATCTAGGCAGAAATAGGGAACTAGATACAAGAAATTGTGTGTTTAAGTGCCTAAGAGGTATTTAGAAAGTGTGTGTGTGAATGGAGTGAATATGAATAGTTTAGAATTGTTTTACAGCAAACCCTAATTCTGAAATCAAGGTTTCAGAAACCTTAAATCAAAAACTAGTGACCTAACAAGTGTGAGACTAATATAGATTTGTTATTCACGATAAATAAGCAAGATGCTGATGGTTGGCTGCCAAAATCTTCTCCAAAGTTGCATCAAAGGTAGAGCATACCTCCTCCAAGTGTAGTACACTCCTCTTAGCTCTTGAATAACTTGAGTTGGATAGTAGCAGTGAACCCCATGGATCTCTTATATAGTCTTGTAGCTGATCCATGAAAATCTGCCACGAAAAGCTCAAAAAGCACCTTCAAAAGCATGTAATAAAGGAGAAAAACGAACTTGCTGTTCAGGAATTAAAAATTGCTTTTCGAGCAAAAAAATGCCATGATCTCATTATTTATCCATCGGTTAAAGATGGGACTTTGCTTTCCTAGCTGCGTAGGGCATGAGGATCAAGAATATGCAAAAATTAGGGTTAGGGTTTTCTCTTATTTCTGGACCTTTGATTGAATGTTATATATCAAATGAAAGCTCTCTTCAAGCTCTATCTGATAAGCCAATAATAATTTTTGTGCTTATTTGACCAAAGTTTGGCTAAGTACCCAAGATTTAGGGTTGCTGGAAATTAGGGTTTCATGCTATTTTGACATTGTTTCCAACAAACCAGAAATGTATCTTCTCATACCAAGCTCTTGGAGCCTACTTTAGTCCATACAAGGCTTTAATAAGCTTGCATACTAAATGCTCTTTACTTGTCTCTTCAAAACCCTTTGACTTCTGAATGTAGACATCTTCATAAAAATCACCATTAAGAAATGCAGTTTTGATATCTAATTGGTATACTTCCCAACCAAAGAATGCAACAAGAGAAAATAAAGTTTTGACTATTGTCATTCTAGATGTAGATGCAAAAGTTTCATCACAGTGAATTCCTTTCTTTCATGCATAACCTTTGACAACTAATTCGCTTTATACTTATCAATAGTACCATCTTCTTTTCTTTTGATTTTGAAGATCCACTTAACACCAATTGCCTTTTTACCTTTTGGTAACTCACAAAGCTTCCATGTTTGATTCTTATGAATAGAATCAATCTCTTCTTGCATAGCTTTCTTTCATACGAAACTTTGTAGTGCATCTTTAACATTAGTTGGTTCATTTTCAACTGAAGTTAGTGCTAAAATGTTATGAATCTCAAAATGTTTTGTGTAATTTACCAGATCTGAATGTTCTTTCCTTGTCTGACTTCGGGTTCATCATGTGAAGTTTTTTATATTGCTCTCCTTCCAACTTTGATATAACCACCTTGGCATATTCTTGAAAAGTGATGAAATCTCTTTTGGTTCTTTGGTAGTTCTTTCTTCTGAAACTTTGGAATCTTCTCCAACTTCATTAGTTGGAACATCAAGACGTATTGATGATGGATTAGGTATTGAAGTAGGTAATGAAATTCTCTCTTCACTTTTTTCAAGTGTATCTCTTAGGGTTTGAGAAGATTCATCACCCCCTTTGTATGGCTGAATATAAGAATCCAAATTCCTTCTAAAAACATGCATAGTCATCTACTTTTATGAAATTTGGAATCTCTGATTTCTTATAAAAAATACGACTTTCTGCAATAAAAATGGATGAGAGTAGGATTTCACCTGCATCTAGAACATAGAATCTGTATCCTTTGCTTTCAATAGCATAACCAATAAAAGGCCTATTCAGGAAAAATGGGAATCACACAGGATTTTTAGACAGTTCTTCATGTCCCAATGTCTTATGTTTTGACTCATTCACACACTACAACATGTTACTATCTCTTGATTTGATTGTATCAAATTGACACTCTAATATTAAGGATAATTTTTTATAAATGGGATATGAGGTTTGGCCTCAAACTTAAGAACTCAACATAGTAAGTAATATAAATGGGACTTGAATAATTCCCAAATTTCTTGAATAGGCCTTATAAAGACAACTGTAATGACTTTCACATCTAGCTTATCATGATCTTTCTTCTCAATGTGAACATAAGTTGAAGAACTAAAAACTTTGAAATAACTCACATTGGCTTTTTTTCCATAATAAGCTTCATAAGGTATAATGACCTTCAAATCTGTGGAAGACCCATTTAGAATGTAATTAGTTATATGTGCTGCATCAAACGAAAACTTAAGAGAAAGCTTTTTGGGTGACATCATGCTATGGGTCATCTCAACAAGTATCCTATTCTTTTTCTCTGCAACACCATTTTGTTTTGGAGTGTAAGCAATAGTGAGTTGATGAGAGATACCTTTGTCTTCAAAAAAAGACTGTCTTTTGATATGTACTTTTCTCCTCTATCACTTCTCAAAATCCAATTTTTTGTTTGACTTTCATTTTCAACCATAGCTAAGAACTTCTTGAAAGTAGGAAAGACTTCATACTTTACTTTAAGACCCTAAATCCATGAATATCTTGAGATATCATCAGAAAGTAACAAACTATTTGAAACCTTGAATGAAATCTGTTCGCATAGGACCATTCATATCTGAATGTATTTTGTAACTTCCTTGTGGATGCGATATATCCATTCTTCTTGAAAGGAAGTTTGTGAAGCTTTCCTTCAAGACATCCTTCACATGACTGTGCATCATCTGGTAAAACAAAAATAGGCAAACTCTCCAACATTACATGATTTTTGATGTACTTGAGAGTTGTGTAACTGTTATGACCAAATCTAGGATGCCATAACTTCATGTTCTCCATAGGTATAGAAGATCTAGCAATATTAGCATGGTTAATTTTGGATAATATAAACATGCCACTTTTGTTTTCACCTTGAAGTAGATAATATTTCTCATTAAGTGAGAGGATCTGACATGAATCTTTCTTAAAAACAACCTTAAAACCATCTTACAAGAAAGTGGATATAGAGAGCAAATTCTTCTTCATTTCTGATACATAAAGAACATTAGAAATTATGAAATTTTCACCTTCTCTTGACTTTTAGTTTACTTCTCCAACACCTACAACATCAAAGTCATGACCATTTGCAATGGTTACTCTTCTACCTGAAGAGTTAGTAAGAGAAGAAAATGTGAGGGGAGCACTAGATTGTGCTCTCTGACTTCAGTAAACAAGATTTCAGAAATACACTTTTGATTACATGAACCCCCACACAGTGAAAATGATACAAGAATATGTAACGGATACAAGATGTCCCACAACCCGGGACCGATAGGTATAAATAACTCGACCAGAGATGTTATCGGAGATCCCACGACTCGGGATCGTAAGTATGAGACAAGATATCTCAATTACAATAAACCCCTTCAGGGATATGAACTAGATACAAGAAATAACTCGTACTACAAGATTACAAGAGGACAAGGCTAGATGTCCACGATACAAGACTAGACAAGGCTAGAGAAAGACACAAAACTAGAACTTGAACTGGAACTTGAAAGTACTTACTTGGGAGTCATGACTCCTTGAGCTCCCAAGACTGGTATTGGCAAGACTGAGAATGAATGTGGCCAACCCTTCCTCATATAGTTTTTCAAGGGCGGTTACCAAAGGCGGTTACGACTTGATGATGTCATCGACTAGAAACAGGACCTCCGGGTGTCAGAATTTGGCAAATAGCCGGTCGATCTTGGGCCTTTGGCACATTCTGAACACAATGGTAGCATTAGTTTTTCCAAAATCCTAACCAAACATGAGATATAGGAAATTGACATGGAATCTAAGGTTTAAGATGGTTTTCTTTGTGTCCATGACATCACCTCTCCCTCAAGCGACGAGTTCCACGAGAAGTGGCCATGTTCTCTAGCTTGGGTTTCATTGGATTCTTCCTATGGAACTCACAAACCTTGAATTTTTCTTTAAGAATATTTTTTGTAGGTTGCCAAGTACGATCAATGATGTCATATGCTTTCCAATGAATAAGGCATTCCAATCTTCCTCGAGAGATCCTTGAATCTAATACATCCACGACCTCGAATTCTTCATGATCCTCAATCTTGATCAGTGGTGAAGGACTGGCTCTCTCTTGAGCTTCCTTGGGTTCTTCATGCGATAGAGCCTTTGAGCTTCTAGTGGAATGTTGTGGTGTTTCCAAGATCTTTGATGAAGAGTGTTGAGTAAGCACACCTCCTTGATTGAACATGAACTCCTCCTTATCCTTTACCTTCTTGATATCTTCATAACATGCATACTCCATATCATTTGTAATGACTTTTTGGGCTTCAAAGATTCTTGGTTCAGATTCTTGAGGAGTAGTGTCTTCATTATGCAAGACTTCTGACTCTTGGACTTGGATTTCTTTTAACAATTGATTCTCACACTGAATTGCTTGATTGATAACATCCTCCAAGGTATTTGCTTGAGGCATGGATAGCAAGAGATATTTGACTTCAGGATTGAGGCCACTTCGAAACTGATTAACCATGTAGTCTTCTTGATATGTAGTTCCAGGAAACAACATCTTGATATTCAAGGCATAGCTTGAAACTGATCGATCATCTTGTCGTAGCAATCTTTTCATCTCTTGAACATGTTTGATCAAGTCCTTTATGGTAGATTGAATCTCCTTGCATAGGGAATCCATGGTGCCTGGTCTTGATGAAGCTAGCCTTGCCAAAATGTCAAGGGAGCACTAGATTGTGCTCTCTGACTACAGTAGACAAGATTTCAGAAATACACTTTTGATTACATGAACCCCCACACATGGAAAATGATACAAGAATACGTAACTGACACAAGATGTCCCACAATTCGGGACCGATAGGTATAAATAACTCGACTAAAGATGTTATCGGAGAACCCACAACCCGGGATTGTAAGTATGAGACAAGATATCTCAATTACAATAAACCCCTTCAGGGATATGAAATAGATATAAGAAATAACTCGTACTACGAGATTGCAATAGGACAAGGCTAGATGTCCACGATACAAGACTAAACAAGACTAGAGCAAGAGACAAAACTAGAACTTGAACTTCAACTTGAAAGTACTTACTTGGCGGTCATGACTCCTTGAGCTCCCAAGACTGGTATTGGCAAGACTGAGAATGAATGTGGCCAACCGCTCCTCATATAGTTTTTCAAGGGCAGTTACCAAAGGCGGTTATGACATGAAGATGTCATCGACTAGAAACAGGACCTCCGGGTTTCAGAATTCAGCAAATAGCCGGTCGATCTTGGGGTTTTGGCAAATTCCGGACGCAATGGTAGCATTAGGTTCTCCAAAATCCTAACCAAACATGAGATATAGGAAATTGACATGGAATCTAAGGTTTAAGATGGTTTTCTTTGTGTCCATGACAAAAAATACCTTTCTGCAACCTGTCATATGTTTAATAGCTCCAGAATAAAAAAACCAAGGATGATTATAGATTGCATTTAATGCTGTCTGATCAAAAGATAATTCTTGAATATTGACACATGCATAAGATTCTTCCTTATTTGACTTTGGTTTTGAATCATCTTTAGCATTGTTACTTGATGCTTTCTTCTTCTCATTAAAAATCCTTGTTTTGCATTCTGCTATGAAATGACTTGGTTTCTTATAGTAATCACAAATTCCTTTCTTTGAAGTAGATGTAGTAACAGATTTTTCTTTGGGTGCAGAGCAAGCAATAGGGGTAGGACTAGAAGGTTTAAGATTAGAAGGCTTACTAGTTTGCTGACTCCTCTTCTCCTTCTTTGTCTCCTTTTTCTTACCCCTTGATGATGATAACATGGAACTGTAGCTCTTCCATACCTTTTTGTTGATCTTCATCTTGAAGTAACAGGAATTGTAGCTCTTCAAATGAAAGTTCTCTATCTCTTGTAGTAAGAGTGAAAGAAGTAACAAAAGCACGATACGAGGATGGAAGTGAGTTTAAAAGTATGTTTACCATCTCTTTATTTGAAATATCTACTCCAACATTGAGTAACTGATCTCGTAAATCTTTGAGCTTCAAAATACGTGACTGAATTGACTCACCAACTTTCATCCTTGTGTTTGCTAGTTGTCTCCTTAGATTAGCTTTCATAGTAGGGTTTTGTTGTGATAGAGATTCTCTAACTCCAACCAAGCTTGACGAGAACTTCTATATGACCTGATTTGGGGTATAATATGCCTCTTGACTCCCATAACAATATATGAAAGTGCTTGTGTATCCCTTGAATCCCATCTAGTTTGCTCTTTTGGAGGAACTAATCTTGTAGTAGTACGGATTCCTGAGGATGAAGTAGTTCCTTCTTCTTCTTCAGTAACCTCCTATTGAGAAGAAATAGGAATAGAAGGTCTTCTAGATGAAGAAACAACTTCTACGATTTGTCTTGGCCTTGGATAAGTGCCATTGACAATATTCCAAAAGTCCTTTGATACTAAATGATTCATCATCATAAAACACCACATTGGATAATTAGACATTCCCTTAAGCTTGTCTTCATTCTCAAGTCTATAATCACTCGTCTTGTTAAGGGTGTATGTCAACTATGCTCTGATATCAAATGTTGGAAGTGGGGTGCACCTCCATAACAATATTAATCACAAGTTTACAGGATTTTCAATACATGGACCTTAGCATACATAGTGACACCTTAATACTCAAAAAGAGATGAGTGAGAGATAGAGAGAGAGTAGACAAGTTTTTCCATAGTGTATGATAAGCTAGAATGCTTGCGTAGAACTAGATATAAGAAATTGTGTGTTAAGTGCCTAAGGGGTATGTAGAAAGTGTGTGTGTGTGTGAGAATGGAGTGAATATGAACAATTTAGAACTGTTTTACCACAAACCCTAATTTTAAAATTAAGGTTTCAAAAACCCTAAATCAGCTCTAAAGGTTATTGCACCTTATAAAGCTTATTATGGGAAAAAACCCAATGTGACTTACTTCAAAGTTTTTGGTTCCTCGGCTTATGTTCACATTGAGAAGGATGGTGGTAAGTTTGATGTAAAAGCCATTAAAGTAGTCTTTATAGGTTATGCAATTGAAAGCAAAGGATACAGATTGTATGTTCCAGAAATAGGTGATATCCTACTCTCCTGCAATGCATATATTGAAGAAGGTCAAATTTATGATAAGAGGGCAGAGATTCCATATTTCATAAAAGCAAATAGTTATGAATTTTTTAGAAGGAATTTGGATTCTTATCATAGTTGGATTGGAATGCGTTCCAAACGCGTATGGAACGTTCCATACGGAACGTACGTTCCAAAACGCGTAAAAAAAAAAATTTCCAAGAAATAAAAAATTGAACTGAAATATGTACTTGAAGTGAAAAAAATGCATGAAGTATATGCATAGCTAGGTAAGTCCATAGTTCAATGACTTCTGAAGCAAGGAGATTGAAAGAGAGAGAGAGAGAAAGGAGAGAAAATGAGAGATATATATATATATATATATATATATATATTATTAAGATAACGTTCCTAAACGTTCCATACGCTGGCGTTTGGTTCGGAACCACGTTCCCTACGCGTACCGTACTGCCGTACCAAACATTCCGTACCACCTTGATTCTTATATTCAGCCATACACGGGGGGTGATGAACCTTCTTAAACCCTAAAAGATGCACTTGATGAATGTGAAGAGAGAGTTCCATTACTTACATTAGTACCTAGTCCATCATTAGTACATCTTGATGTTCCAACTTATGAAGTTGGAGAAGGTTCCAGAGTTCCAAGAGAAAGGGATACTAAAAAATCTGAAGAGATTTCATCATTGTTCCAGAATACTCCGAGGTGGTTATATCAAACTTGGAAGAATAGTGGTATAAAGAACTTCGCAGGAAGAACTCGAAATCAGACAAGGACAGAACAAGTAGATCGTGCAAATTACGTAAAACATTTTGAGATTCATAACATTTTAGCACTAACTTCAGTTGAGAATGAACCAACTAATGTTAAAGATGCACTACAAAGTCCTGTATGGAAGAAAGCTATGCACGAAGAAATTGATTCTATTCATAAGGATCACATGGAAGCTTTGTGAGTTGCCAAAAGATAAAAAAGCAATCGGTGTTAAGTGGATCTTTAAAATCAAAAGACAAACTGATGGTAGTTTAAAGCCAGGTTAGTTGTCAAAGGTTTGGTACAAAAGAAAGGAATTGACTATGATGAGACTTCTGCACCTACTTCTAGAATGACAGTAGTCAGAACAATACTCTCTCTTGTTGCATTCTTTGGTTGGAATCATAGTAGATTCGGTGCTTCACATCTTACGTTTTGGATTCATTTGGTTCGGTGCGTCCGATTCGATCGGGTGTGTAAAATTTGCGGTTACATTCTTTGAAAATTAACAGGCGATAAAACACTTAGATATGTTGCCAACGGATGTTTCCTCCCAATTTCATGGTTGAGCGATTTCAACATGTGTGAGAAGTTGAGCAATGAGCATAGCCTTCAACCTTGATGGTTGGACATTCATCCTTACCCCATGAGCCTTAACCTTTGATTCTATGAGCATTATTCTTTGGCACTTTGCTATCCACTAGATTGTGAGAGAGAGAGAGAGAGAGAGAGAGAGAGAGAGAGAGAGAGAGAGAGAGAGAGAGAGAGAGAGAGAGAGAGAGAGAGAGAGAGAGAGAGAGAGAGAGAGAGAGAGAGAGAGAGAGAGAGGGAGAGAGAGAGAGAGCTTATTAGCTAAAGCCTAATAGTAAACATTGAACACATACATTCAAGGCTCTTCGCTTATTAGTTAATACTAGATAGGCACACATATCATCATGCCTTGTGGTATTGCACCATCGTGGAGTATCCACACCACCAATAATGAGTTGATGAATACTTTTGGATATGGATTTGGCACGAGAAGACATGTAAATATTGTGGAAAGTCCTTTTGCACCACAACTACACGATTTGTCCCACATGTATCAACACTAGGAGGATTGAGCATTGTTGGGTGAACACAAGTCCCACGAGAGATTGTAGAAGCCATATGCAAAGAGATTTGTGATTTGTAAGTTGTAACATGTGCTTCTTTATATGTAGTATAAACGTCATAATACATGTATATACTATATTTATGGGTATATATGTATTTGTAACAACGCACCTCACGCACCTTACCTTCGGATGCCATTCGGTCCTCGCACCTTATACGCATAAAATTGAACACATGGATGCACACAACTGCCTTGGTTGGAATGCATACCAAGTAGATATCGAAACTGCCTTTCTTAATGGTGATCTTCATGAAGATGTCTCCATTCCAAAGCTAGAAGGTTTTGAAGAGATAAGTAGAGAGCATTTAGTATGCAAACTTATCAAAGCTTTGTATGGTTTAAAGCAAGCACCAAGAGCATGGCACGAGAAGATACATTTGATGTGAATGATTTAGGTATTTTACATTATTATCTTGGGATTGAGTTCATGTATAGAAATGAGTGTATCTACATAAGAGAACAAAAATACATTGAGAAATTATTGGAAAGGTTTGAGATGACAGATTCCAAGCCTATGCAAACACCTATGGATGTTAATGTGTAATTACAGACAGAAGTAGATTCAAAACCTTTTAATGCTACTCTATATAGTCAAGCAATTTCTCAAGTATCCAGGTTCATGCACAGTGTGCTCAAGATTCATTGGATAGCAGTTAAGAGAATTTTCAGATATTTGAAGGGAACTTCTAGTTATGCTATGGTATTTCCGAGATCGCCATATTTTTTACTTAGAGGTTTTTTAGATTCTTATTAGGTAGGTGAGAAAGACAAAAGAAGAAGCAAAAGTGGTGTATTATTTCTTTCTAGGAGATTTTCTTATCTCTTGGTTGTCAAAGAAACGACCTATAGCTGCTACATCTTCAAGTGATGCAGAGTATAGGGCTTCCTTTACAGCTACACTCGAAGCTATTTGGTTGCAAAAAATTCTAAGTTATCTTGATGTTCAAGTTCATCTTTCAATGTAAATATTTTCAGATAGTTAGAGTGCTATTGCTATCGCAAAGAACGTTATTCATCATGCTAGGACAAAGCATAGAGGTTCATTATCACTAAATTCGGGAATAGGTATCTAAGAAGCACATCGAGCTAGTCTATATATCTAGAAGTGAGAATATTGCAGATATTTTTACCAAAGCATTATCCATAAGAAGTTTTGCTGATTATTGAACCTTGTACCATTATGACATTGATGTTGGAATTGGGGTGGGGCTTAATAACAATAATTACAGGTTTATAGGATTTTCCAAGAGATGAACCTTAGCATACACACCTTAAGACTCAAATTTAGATGAATGAGAAGTAGAGAGAGAATACACAACTTGTCAAAGTGTAATAGTGAGTTGAAAGCTTACTTACACTAACTGATATTCACTGGCAAATTACAAAGTGTTTGTATATGGTCACAAAATTGAGTGTGTACTAAGTGTGCTCAATGTAGATACAAAATCTGAATGTGTGCTGAATATAGATACAAAATCTGAATCTAGGCAGAATTTCGGGAACTAGATACAAGAGCTTTTTCATAAAATGTCTTAAGATGTATGAAGAGTGTGTGTATGTGAGTTTGGAGTGAATAGAAACAATATAGAACTATTTGTACATCAAACCCTAACTGAATGACAAGGAAAAATCCTCCTTATGCTAATGTAGAAGGCATGAAGCTTAGGAACAACAGCACCAAAAGAAGAGGATAGAATATAGAACTTGCTATGCAAAAAACTCATCAAGAACTAAATGGTTGGCTTGCAAAATCTCATCCAAATTTGCACTAGAAGTTAGAGCACACCTCCTCTAGAAGTTAGTCACCTCCAAGACTGATTGATTCTTGAGATTGGTCTCCAATGATGCCATAAGTGACCCCTAAGGCCTTCTTATAGAGGTCCCAAGACAGAACCACGAAAATAACTACGAAAAGCTGAAAAAGCATCTCCAAAAGTAAGATTCTCGTAAAATTAGGGATTGTTTTGTAATTTCATAATACTCGTGCTTTTCGGGCATAAACCTCATGCGTTCTGCTTAATACACCATGAGCTGAACTTATGAGTATGCTTTCCTTGATGTAGAGACTTAGAGGAATTTAATAAGGTAAAAATCCATTTTGGACAGAAATAGGGTTAGGGTTTTCTACCATTTCAAGACCTTTGATGATTGAGCGTTGTATACCAAATGAAAGCTCTCTTGAAGTACTATGTGACTAGCTCAAAATAATCTTTGACCTTCTGTTGCCGGAATTTGGCCAAGTACCAAACTTTGACCAAAATTAGGGTTTTATGCAATTCTGACATTCTTTCCAACAATCCTCCTTTCAATGTCACAATGGCATAAAGAACAAAAATCTGTGAAACTTCGGATGTTTGAAAAAGTTCGGATATTTTCAAAGCTTCGGATGTCTGCAAAACTTCGGATCTTTGCAAAACTTCGAATCTTTGAAAATATCTCTTACTAATTTCCACTGAATCTTGAGCTGAATGTGCATAAATTTGAATTGAATTGAAAACTGAATACATAAATTTTTGAACTTCAAAATATGCGATTGAACATTGTACTTGGAAATGTGCGACTAAACTGACTCAGCAACTCTAAGCTTCAAAATATGTGATTGAACTGAATCATCAACTCTGAGCTTCAAAATATGTGATTGAACTGAATCACTAATTCTCATCCTTGTGTTGGCTAGCTTACTTCTTAGATGTGTTTTCCTAGCAGACTTTTTACTTTGAGAGAAATTCTCTAACTTCAACCAAGCTTGACGAGAGGTTTTTCATGACCTGATTAGGGGTATAATATGCCTCTTGACTCCCATAGCAATGAATGAAAGTGCTTGTGCATCCTTGAATCCCATTTGGTTTTCTCTTCTCTAGGAAGTAAGCTGGTAGTACCATGGTCTTCGAAGGATGAAAGAGTTTCTTCTTCTTCACTAACCTCCCGTTGAGCAAAAATTGGAACAACAAGTCTTCTAGAAGATGAAGCAACATCTTCTCCTACTTGTCTTGGCCTTGGATAAGTGTCATTGACGATATTCCACAGGTGTTTAGATACTAACGAATTCAACATCATAAAACTCCACATTAATAGTAAGACATTCCTTCAAGTTTATCTTCATTCTCAAGTCTATAATCACTCATCTTGTTAAGGGTGTATATCAACTATGCTCTTATACCAAATGTTGGAATTTGGGTGGGCCTTAATCACAAAAATCAATGTTTTGAAAGATTCTCCAACAAATGAACCTTAGCATACACACCTTAAGTCTCAAATTTAGATGAATGAGAAGTAGAGAGAGAATGCATAACTTGTCAAAGTGTAACAGTAAGCCGAAAGCTTACCTGCACTAAGTGATATTCCCCGACGAATGACAAAGTGTCTTTATATTTTTGCAAAATTGAATGTGTGCTAAATGTGTTGAATGTAGATACAAAATCTGAATGTGTGCTCAATATAGATACAAAATCTGAATCTGGGCAGAATTTCGAGAACTAGATACAAGAGTTTGTTCATAAAGTGTCTAAGAGGCATGAAGAGTGTGTATATGTGAGTTTGGAACGAATAGAAACAGTGTAGAACTATTTTATAGCAAACCCTAATTTTTAAATTAGGATATCAAAAACCCTAAATCAGAAAACTAGTGAACTAGCAAACGAGAAACAAAAATAGCCTTTCTACTCATAGTAATCGACAAGATGCTGATGAGTAGCTGCCAGAATCTCCTCCAAAACTGCACAAGCAGTTAGGGCATATCTCCTCCAGAAGTTAGTCACCTTGTGGATTAACCAATCCTTGAGATTGGTGCTCAAGTGATGTCATAAGTGACCCTTCAAGCCTTCTTATATAGGCCTCAAGGCAAAACCAAAAAAATAACTACGAAAAGCTGAAAAAGCATGTGCAAAAGCAAGTTTTTTGTAAAATTAGCGATTGCTTTCTAATTTAGTAAAACTCATGCTTTTTGGGCAAAAACTTCATGCGATTTGCTTAATACACCATGAGCTAAACTTATGAGTATGCTTTACTTATTGAAAGGAATCCAATGAGGTAAAAACCCATTTTGGACAGAAACTAGGGTTAGGGTTTTCTACCATTTCTTGACCTCTGATGACTTAAATGTTATATACCAAATGAAAGGTCCCTTGGAGTACTATTTCGACTAGCTCATAATAATTTTTGACCTTTTGTGATCGAAATTTGGCTAAGTACCAAAATTTGACCAAAATTAGAGTTGCGAGAAATTAGGGTTTTATGCTATTCTCACATTGTTTCCAACAATTGAAGGGGGGATTGTTGGAAACAATGTAAGAATAGCATAAAACCATAATTTCACCAACTCTAATTTTTAGTACTTGAGGAGAGCTTTCATTTGGTATATAACATTTAGTCATAAAAGCTAAAAAATTTTTATTAGCCCAATAAATAGTACTTGAGGAGAGCTTTCATTTGGTATATAACATTTAGTCATCAGACGTCGAGGTTGGTAGAAAACCCTAACCCTAGTTTCTGTGCAAAAAAGGGTTTTTACATGATCTTGTTCCTCTCAGTTTGTACATTCCCGAAAGCAACTTTTCATCAGGAGCTGATGCTCATACAATGAGATCGCAACCAAAACGTATCTGAAAAGTTATTTTAGCCATTAAAAAAGTCGTTTGCCAAATCTAGTGATTTTCGCGATTTTCTACGATAGATTTCGCTTTATGCTTTTTCATGGTGGCTGATCGTGGCACTCGCAACTCCCCCCTCCCCCTTGCTAACATGTTGTTAACTTGTTGCCTATCTCGTTGCTAACCACATTGGGATAATGTAAGAATGTAAATGCATATATACTACATAAATGATTTATACATACTTCATATATTGATGAATATTAAAAATTTGCATTCATAAATACATAGAGGTTAAAAAAATGTGTAAAATTACATAATATTAGATTACTTTTCTATTTTTCATATTGAGTAATGCACCAAACACATTGAACCTCAAGGTTCCATTTGGTTCTCGAACTGAACATGAACCGTATGCATTGATTAAAATCAACCATTCCACTAAGTGTGTTCCATGTGGCATGTGTAACAAATGAACTTTAATTTTTTTTTGCTTCTAAATTGACTTGTTTTTGATCCATAGGATAGAAGAAATAAAAGCATCATGGAGGAAGAGATGGGATTGGTTCCATCGCCCTATACATGGGATGACATATCATTACATCCTTTATGGCGGTTTACGAAACAATCATTGGATATGGGGCTAGTAAATGTTTGGAATGACTATGTAGATCGATGAATGGAACTTTTGATGTGGAGCTACGAGGGAATTTATCTCATACTATTTCACAATAGAGGACTTTTTGGTAGAGACATTGAATGCTTGAGAAGCGTGCAATTGATGCATGTGACTTGATAAGAGAGGTACGGTGTTGGAGCACCTAAAGCTAGTAAGTCACTATTCACTTGTTACTCTTGAGTTTTTATTTTTTAATGGACTCTTTAATTGAGTCTTCACATGAACAATTCGTAAGTCATAACTCATGAGCCTTATTCTTGACTCGTGTCACACTTTTTTGTTTTTCTTAAAATAAAAATTTATGTAGAGACAACCATTCTCTTACTTTCGAAGGATTGTAGTGCTAGTATTTGTGTGCCATTCTTTGTGAAAAAAATTGGAGTACATGGACATTCTTCCACACAAACAAGAGAAATAGACTTTTTACTGTGTAGTTGGAGTGGCTTGTGTATTGCCACTGTAATTTGCATTTATTAGAGTGTGGTGGCCATTTAACAAAGGTCTAACAGGTCAACTTAGATTACCTTGATATTGAATGGGTCCACAATATGTCTACCATTCCAACAAAGGACCTTGATGTATATGATATGCTTTATGAGGAGTTGAGATTGCTGCAACTTGACACTAAGGTATCTGACACTTGTGCTAGAAGCAGTGCATGTGGTATGCTAGACCCATCATTGTCAACTTCATCTCGGGTAAAGGCATCTGCAAATTGGAAACCACATCATGATGATGATGATGATGATGATTCATTTGATAGTGAGTCAGAGCATGAAAAGCTGCAAAAAATCTAATGAAAAGCAAGTTTTTGTGTGAAAAGCAACTTTTTGTGTGAAAAGCAACTTGAAAAGCAGAAATAGGGTTTGGCTTTTGGATAACTTTCAGGTGTCGGATGGTGAAGTATTATATATCATTAAAAAGCTCTCAATGAATACTTTCCAATGGTCCAATATTTTCCAACAAAAAATAACAATAAATATGAATCAATAATGGTAACACTCGAAAAGAGCAACTAGGCTAGTAGAAGAGTATCCAAAGAAGTGGCGATTGTACAAAAACAAGCTTAGATGGGCAAACATAACCCTAGCCTGTTAGCTGAGAAAATGAAGTCTGAGCTGAGAAAAGGTAGCTTATGACAAGGTGCTAATGAAACTGCAGGGAAGATGTTGTGACATTTATTGTTTGAGAAATTAATGACTTTGGGTCTGTTGCTGGTGTCTGTTGGAGCTGCATGTGGGTCTTTGGGATTATTTTTAATCCTTCTTGTACAGGAAAGGCCAGCCCTGGCTGCTTGCAGATATATCAGTTTGGGACCCCTGGAGCTGTAGATATTGTAGGATTGCCTATCTCTTGTAGGTTGAAGCGTTAAAGTTTAGGAATATTTAAATTAACAAAATACATTCTGATGAGCATATATATTTTAGGGCTCAAAATTTGAGGTCATCTGAATGCAATGAAAGAATGGGTTCAACATGCAGTTCAAATGGATCCACAATCCGGTATTCTGTAAGAGGGTCTTGCATCTGCTGTAATTGCCTTGTTTGGACATGTAAGCGCATTAAGAGACACACACAATGGCTTTACTACCTGTTTTGATAAATAAACAAGAAAATATCTCCCAGCATAGCAGTATCATGGTATATGGCAGAGAGCATGTGTATGCTGATACCTGCAGATAGTTAGGAAGTGCCTTTCAATCAGTTATCCCTATTTCAATACCTATAGGCTATACCTGTTTCGCTTTGTATCATCATGGGTAAATTCTGCTACAAGATTATGAGATGGAGAGATTTGATCTATTATTGGAGCAGTAGGCTTCCATTTGAGTGTCTTATTGATATAGTGTCATATTGGTTCACTCGTTATGATTCTGATGAGTTACTGGCCTTCAATTCGGCAGGAAGATACACTTTCTACATTTGCAGGCACGTCATCAGATGAACTGACGCTGTCAATGTATCGAATGGACATTGATCGCACAACGTTTCTTCTTAGAGCTTATCTCCGTGTCCGTCTTCAAAAAGTAATTCTTTCATTGTGTATGTGTTTGTGTGTGTTTTGACTTTGTTAGCTTTATGCTTGCTGAAGTGCATGTCGGATGTTCTGAGTAGATTGAACAGTTTGCTATGCACATATTAAGAACAGAGGAGCTTTGGGAAAGGCTTTCACAACAAGAGCAAGATTATGTTCAAAGGTACAAACATTCTCTTTAGGGTGTTTTGGAAATGAATCAATATTATTCTCTCAAGTCAACAATTTCAGGTACATCGATATATTGCAGAAACACATGGAGCAATCTGTATTAAGCAAGTTACCTTTTGGCTACCAGTCTATGCTTCGGCAAGCTATGTCTAGTGAGGAAGATGATATGAGTATCCGTCTAACTGCTTGAAAAAATAATATGATACTTCCAAACATAGTACAGAAATTTTTAGATGTTTGACTTAACCCAGAAAAGTTCCTGAACCTGCATTGGACACTTTTGTATTTTGCAAAAGCAAAGGATCGATTCCTTCCTTGCAACTAGATGAAAAGTAAGTTGTTGTGCGAATGCTCTTTTTGGTTCTTACTGTACCTGATCACTGATCTGTGTTGCAGAGGGGACGAGACAGTAGATTTGCTTTCAGATGACCTCTATATATTACGTTACAGGCCTATCAGGAGGCTGCTTGAAACAGATAGGATTGAGCTCGTATGAAGAGCTATTCATTTATAAACTGCAGTACATTTAGAAGTGGGTTTGTACTGTAGATGTCATCCCTTTATGTGTCAGCTTCCTTATGTTATCGAGTATCATGGGTTCTCATTAGGGAACTGTGGTGTACATATTCAGTTTAAAAAAGGATGTGAGAGCTGTAGCAGATTTTCTGGTTCCATCTTCCCGAAGCATACTACATATGCCAGTCTGCAAAAGCAGACTGGTTCGATAAACTAAGTTTTGATTAATAAAGATTTGATTGAAGTGTAAGTTCATGATTGAGAACCTGAGCAAGATTTCAATCTATGTAGAAGTATATAAGAGGCACATTCATTTTCTATGTTGTCTCTTTAATTTGGTAGGTATTTATCAACTTAATCATTGACATGGGAGGATGCAATTTCAGACACAGGGGTACCCATGGGTTGGGTGGAATCTTGCTCATTGTGATTTGGCAAAAGTGGGTGAAGCCGTTGATATTATTGCAGTCCGATCCATTGGAGAGCCAGGAACTCAATCGACATTAAGGGCTTTTTATACGGGAGAAGTATTTATAGGATTGATTGCAGAGTATATCTGAACTCCATTTAATGGAGTCATTAAATTGAACAAAAACTTAGTTAATCCAACACGGATGAGACATGGCCATCCTGCTTGGGTCTATCAAAGTGATCTCCCTATACTAATTAATAGTGTTGATAATGTATATGATTCTGTCACCCCAGCTCAGAACTTGCTTCTGATTAAGTTCATATCAGCAAGTTGCCTCGAGTAAAGTTTGAGTTAGAAACCTTGTAGGATCCTATTTATCATAAAGGATTTCAAGACCTTCCTTATTCGGATCTTTCTTAAAAATAAAAATTAAGGGCTCTTTATGAAACGGGAGTATGTATCACAATTGCAATTTATGGATTCAGGAGATCACTTCCTACATTGTCCAAAGGTTTTCACTGAGCTGGTCAATCGAGTCAAGCACAAGTGTATGTAGGTTATTTTGATGCTACATTGCTTTCAAAATAGTTTCTTATTTTGCTTTTCTGGATGAGTGTGATTGATGATATGAATATATACAAGTGGTGATGTTTATTCTCAGTAGGTGACTTCAATTAATTGGTGGTATATATTTCTTCATCTACTGTTTGTTGAAGATGGCATTTCTGATCTTTCTAATAATCCCAAGTTCATGGATGGGTCAGGCTTTTATTTTCCTTTAGGCTTAAGTTCAGGCTCAAGGCATTTCTTTGATAGACATGTGTAGCCAGTTTTCTGTTTAAGGATTATGTGAAATCTGCAGCAAGTAGCAAATCGTTCATGGACATTGATACTTGATGCATTGTGATGTTGCATATATGATGTGATTTTCAGAAGTGTGGATTAATCCATGGTTGATGGATCTGATCCCATCTACATTTTATGATAATGAACAACACCTGTGGTACTTAAAGTTCTCAGCTAGGAATAGACAAGCATAAGAGAATAACACAGATACAAGAGAACAATCACACACAAAATTGCTCCACTAATTATAAGTAGACACAAAATTATAATATAATCCAAGAGTACAAATTGGAGCTCACAAATGACATAGCACCTATAGAGCAAATGTGTGTGAGGATGTGGGCAATAGAGAGGTTATATGAAATAAGAGATCCTCCAAACATAGATTCCTCCAATAGTAATTGATAGAATTCCTCAAACTGATGAAAAAGACTCCCATGAAACCTTCAAGCTGATAGGGCACTCCACCCAACTGATGCAATCCTCCAAAAGCATGTGTGAGGACTCTTACCTCCAAGAGATGATAAAAATGTAGTTTTAATAGTGTGAGGCATATGAATACAATGTAGTTTAGAAAGATATTGAGAATCTTTTCCATCTTCTGTTTTTGAGGAACTTTTGGTGAGGTATAGATCTCTAAACTAGTAAGTACTTCAATGTGTTTTGGAGTGGAAGTCTTTTTCTAAAATCTGAAGTTCTATAATATATCCACAGTATGAAATAAGAGTTGTGTAGAGCTTGAGACTCGTATATATTAGTTATTAGTAACTTATGAAAACACTTCTTCTTTTGGAATCCGAAACACTTAGAATTTCAAGATGTTCCAAGATGTTATTAGTCTTAAACTTAGATCTAGAGTATACAATGTGGTTCATCATCTTCTAAAAAAGATATGCGCATATCTTTCACAAAGGATGGATTTTATTAAAAGTATGTGGATATCTTTAGATTAGAAAAATCCAATCTTTGTTTTTTATTTTTTTTTAATTCAAGAATGCATGTTTTTATACCTGTGTTTGGGAAAACACACATCAAAATGTCGTTAGATGATGTGTCCTAGATGATGGTTTAGGTTCAAGAATTCTAGGAGTTAGTGCAAAAAAGTGACCTAGAAAGTGAACAAGTGCAAATGGAGCATCCAAAACAAGACTTAGGGTACTACTAGATATGGATGGACTCTTAAACACATGATGTTGGAAGAGTCGCAACATAAATATTCACAAGAATAGAAGGAAAGCACAGAATTTGTACATTTAGTACATGCCAAAGATTTTTGTTTTACTTAACACTCATTGAAACACAAGTTTTTGGAGTACTTGACAAAATGACCACAAACAAATTTTTACATACAATACTAGAAAACAACACACCTCTTTTTTCTTAGGGAGATAATATGGCTTACTATTCAAAGTCTAAAAATATTCCTATGCTATGCATTAAAGATGTTGGCTATTTACACAAGAAGTATACAAGGAACCATCAATCTTGTAGACATGATGGATATAAACAAACCAAGGTCAGATTTGATGTGCTTAGTTCTAGTGTTTGAATTCTTAATTTTCTTATCAAAATTTTGATCCTCATTTAATTGAATTCTAGATTCTCTTTTTTGTTTTGTTAACCTAAGTTTACAGTCACTCATGTAGTCACTCATGTTATGGCTTGACTTCTTACAGTAGAAATTATTATCCTTTTTGTAGGTTTTATTTTCATAAGGTTTTGTATCTTTTGAATTGGTTAGATCATCTTAAGAATTCGACTTTAAGTTAGAACTCTTTTTGCTCTTTTCTTTATCATTGCTTTTTTGCTTTACTTTGGAAACTAAGGCTAGGTTGCTTAAAGTCTCTTGCAAGTCAAGATTGATCCTAGATTGCTCTTCTCATAATGTAAGATTATGCAACTTTTTGAATGTGATTGTTGTGTCAATGATGGAGAAAGTTATTAGGAAGGACATATATGACCTTGGTAAAGAGCTCATCATCCTCTAAAATAATATGTACTCATGAGTTGACCAACAAGATCTTGAATTCTAATAAGGTGTTATTGCATGGAAGTTAGAAAGTTGTTGTCTCATATACTTCATTTTTGTAATAAATGAAAGAGTATGATAGATCCTCCAATATATAAAGCCTCTTTGGAAGGCACACAACAAAGTCTTAGATGAGGTCAATAATCTTCTCATTGAGAGAGTTATGATTGCCAATGCATGATCACCTTTAGAATCCCATGTCTTATGTTCTTGAGAAGCTTGATCACCACTAGCTTGAGTTTGTCTACTTGAGGTTCATGGTTTTGTTGAAGTGGAAGTGGAAGCTTCTTCTCTAACTTTCTCTCTTTTTCCTTTCCTTATAGGTGTAGTTTTAGGCCCATGTAGATGAAGCAAATAATCTAACACCAAGTTCCATAATCTTTTGCAATCAAAAGATGTTTACATACAAATCTCCCAAAATGATAGTTATAGATGTTCTCAAGCTTTTCGTCTCTAGATAGAATACCTACGATATTGCTCTAGCCATGATATTAAATAAGCTCAAAGATGAAACATAGAGTTTTATTTCACCAACAACAAGGTAGAAGAACTCGATTTGAATTTTACTCAAAGTAAGTCTATGTTTCACAAGGAAAGTCTGTCACAAAGTTTTTAGATGCTCACTAATAGATCAACAAATCCCCCCTAGGAGTGACGCAGTGAACAAGGAGCTCACATTCATGTATAAGGAAGTGCCAAGCTATGTGGAATCAATCCACAATAAGAAGTAAGCCCAAAGCTTTGTGGAAAGATTCAAAATTCTCCCTAGGCAAAGCCTTCGTGAAAAGTCTACAATGTTCTCCTGCGTGGGTACATATGCCAAGCTGATCTCTCCAGTAGAGAACCTTTCCCTAACATAATGATAGTGCACCTCAATGTGCTTAGTGGGAGCATGGAACACAAGGTTCCTCGTAATTGGCAATGCGCTCTGACTGTCAATGAACATGGTGGTGGCAGGTGACAAGCCAACCCCCAAATCAACCATAAGGCATCTGAGCCACACACACTCAACAGTCGTTGTGAAAGCTGCCCTATACTCATCCTCACAACTAGAAGTGGCCACAATAGGCTGTTTCTTGCTCAACCAAGATATACGTGAGCTACCAAGCATGAAGCAAAAGCCACTAGTGGACACAAGAGTGTCATAGAAACCAACCTAATCAAAGTCAAAAAAAGCATGTAAATCTTGCGGTAGTGATCCCCCCTTGGGATAAAACAATCCAAGTAGCGGGGCACCACTCAAGTAGCGAAAGATGCGCTTAATCGCTTGCCAATACTTGACAGCTAGGCAATGCATAAACCTGCTCATCTATGAGACAACAAATTGAATATCTGGCCGAGTAATGCATAAGTAAATCAAGCATCCAATAGCCTACTGATAGAGAACAACATCAAATGCATCTCAAGCATCATGAAGACTCAATCGTAAACCTATCTCCATAGGAGTGGCAATAGGTTTCCAGTCTTCAAGGCCAAAACGCTGCAATAATGTGTCAACATATTTTGTTTGACGCAAAGCTATTCCACCATCAACTTGCATAAACTGAATGCCCAAATAATGATGCCCAAATCTGACATCTCAAATGAGGCATGCAAATCAACCTTAAAATCAGCAATATGCTTCTCATAAGGACATGTGAGCAACATGTCATCAACATAGACAACAATGTTAGAAGCACATCATTTTTACACTTAACATATAAGGTGCTTTCAGTTGGACCATTCTCAAAACCATGTGCAATCAGATAGGCATGCATCTTTTCATACCAAGCATGTGGTGCTTGCTTTAAACCATATAATGCCTTCTCTAACCTGCACACTTTGTTTTCATGCCCTTTCTACACAAAGCCGAGTTGAAAAACATACAATTCTTCATGCAAGTCACCATTCCGAAATGCAATTTTAATATCCAAGTCATATACATTCCAACCATGATGAGCTGCAAGTGCACAAGTGCTACAAACAATAGCCATTCGGCATGTAGGAGCAAAGGTCTCATCAAAATCAATGCCTCTTTCCTGAGCATAACCCTTTGCAATAAGCCTAGCCTTATACCTTTCAACTGTTCCATCAGGCTTACGCTTCAGCTTGTATACCCAATTAGTGCCAATTGCCTTCTTTCCAGGAGGCAAGTCACATAAAGGCCAGGTACCATTTTTCATGATAGCATCATATTCTGATTGCATAGCAGCTATCCAGTTTTCAAAATTTTATGCTTCATCAAACAAAACAGGCTCATTTTCATCACAAAGACTAGAGGCAGCCATACCATAGCAATATTATGCAAACAAAGCATTATGAGAGCATAACGAGTATGATATGACAGAGGTGCATCTAATTTGTTGTCACGCAAAGTTTGCACCAGCCATTTTGGCATAGTTTTTTCCTCCTCAATATTAGCTCTCTCATCAACAAGTGCATCATGTAAATCCGCATCAGAAATGGAATGATATGCATCATCACATGAAACTTGTAAAGGCTAAGAAGTTGCCTCATTAGGACTAGCATTAGATGCCCACCTGTAAAAAGAGGAAGCAAAGTGTCATACGTCTTTGGAGCTAACTAATGTCTGCTTAGTACATGAAAGTAATGGCTGAATAACATTCTCCACAAAAACAACATTAGGGCTAACCAAAATGCATTTCGTCTATGGATGATATAGTGATAGCCTTTGCTTTCAAAATAGTACCCAACAAAAATACATTTCACTGCTTTATCATCCAATTTCTTGCATTGTTGTTCAGGCACTAATGCATATGCTAGACAACCAAAAACTTGCAGGTGAGCAATAGATGGCTTGCAACCGTGCCAAGCCTCATATGGAGTGATAGATTGCAATGCTTTAGTGGGATATCTGTTAAGTACATATGTTGCACACATAACAGCCTCAAGCCAAAAACTATGTGGTAAAGCCTGACTTTTGACCATACACCTCCCTATCTCCATGAGTGACCTGTTCTTCCGTTCAGAAACTCCATTTGGTTGAGGTGTATACGACATTGTACACTCATGTTTTATTCCACGGTTAGTCATAAATGCATTAAAGTCAAAAGATATATATTCCCCCCCTCGATTAGAACGGAGGGTGCCCATTTTACATGCTGACACATTTTCAGCCAAAACCAAAAACTATTTGAAGCACATAAAAACGTCGGACTTTGCATTCAATGGATATACCCATGCATGCCTGGAAAAATCATCAATGAAGGTCACGAAGTAAAGATATTTTCCAAAAGAGGGTATCTACATAGGATCACAAACATCATTGTTAGCAAGCTGCAATTTTTGAGTAGCTCAAACTCAACCATCTTTTGGGAAGGAGAAATGCTGCATTTTTCCCAAAATACAACCTTCACACACATGTTCACCAGGTGCCTCAAGTTTGGGCAGAGAGGACACCATTTCAGATTTCTACACGCATAGTAAACTAGCAAAATTTAGATATTTTGTGCGATTCTTAGACTATGATCGGAGGGGTGTTGATGATGCCCTAAATGAAGCGGCGACCTACTTTGATACCAATTGTTGCAGTTTGATATTTGCAAAAGCATGCAAATAGCACAAGGAAGAAGAAGAAGAAGAAGAAGAAGAAGAAGCTTGGAGCACAATACACAATACTGAATATATTATGACTAGAATGTACAAAGATAAGTGACCCATTAGGGTTAAAGGCATATATACAATCCGAGGGAAAAAAACTTGCTAAAGAGGGAAAAAAGTGCCCCGATGGTCCTAGAGTGTTTAGACACATCACTAGCTAAATATATTAACACATCAAAGTCTTGAAGAAGTCATCCAGGCTGGCTTCTTGCTCCAATTCTTTCAATTTTTGGATGTCAAAAATATCCAATTGTTTCTCCTCCTAGGATGACATTTCAATATCTTGAAGGAATTTAAATCCTTCTTCTCTTATCTCTCCACTCTTGACTTCTTGCTCTTCCTCTTCTTCTGGCTTCTGAGGTTGTGGTACACACATCATCTGCATGTCTTGTGTATGTACCAAAATTGAACCTCCTTCTAGCAAACTTACTGGTGGCTCTAGGAGGAAAGGTGGTATTTTGTTCATATTTTCTCTTTTCCTGCTTTCTTCCCATGTCTCTTCCTGCTTTCTTGTATGATTTTCTCTCTTTTATCTTCCACCTTCTCTTGTGGGATGTCCTTGTCCTTGGTAGGTTTACTGAACTTGGCCTTCTTTAGAGCCACTAAGTTCCTTTTTTCCTTTTCCATACATAGTATTTCAAATATTTTTTTCAATTCCTTTTGTTTTTTCAAAGATACTATTTTTGTTTTAGCATTTTTCATGCTCTCATGGAGTTTCTTGTAAACATGAAGCTTTTCTTCAGTCTCTATTGCCTTTTATGAGAATTCTTCAATCATCTTTTGATATTGTTCATCATATTTTCTTCTTTTGTCTTCACTCCCCTGCAGATAGTAAGCATATAGTTTTTGTTTTGCAGTCATGGGAGGACATGGGGCCACGTCACTTTGTGCTTGCCTTTGAGCTACAATGATCTCCTCTATAGTTGGCTCTTCCAATTGTACTGCTACCTTCCTTGGATCTTCTTTCACCCTAATAGTGAGTGTATCTTCTTCAATATCTTCCTTTTCAATAGGAATCACTACTCAAACCTGTTCTCTACTTGAGCCCTCTTCTACTATCTTCAATCTCTTTTTTAAAGGTTTTCCTCACATCACATCCATCACCTTTGGCATTGATTTCCTTGTAGTTTGTCAGGTAGTGGTCTTAGGAGACATCTCTGCTTCTTTTCTTTTCTTTCCTGCCACTTTCAAAGACTTGGGTCCTTGAGCTGCAATATAAGCTTCCAATTCCTTATAGCTGAGCATATGATCTAGCTCATCTTCCTCTTCCATTGCAGTGTAGATGATCTTGATGAGCATTTGTCCACCTCCCAAGAACTTCTTATCCTGACATGTCCATTTCATATATATATTTTATGATGTATCCTGACATGTCCATTTTTCTTGATCCACTCCTCTTCATAAAGGCTAACATTACTGCCTTATGGGGTTGATTGTACCTTATCATTTGAGTGGAGCAAAAGTGTTGATGGAAAGCTCATGTCTAAATTGTTGAAAGGATTACTAGAATCTTTTCAAAGCTTTGCTACTACACTGCATTTGGTTGCAAAAGGAAATACCGAATATGTATGCATTTTGTTGGTGCAGACCAATCACCAATTGAAGGCTTGGAAGATCAAATGATGAAGGAAGAATCAATTCCTAAAGTGTGGAAGAAGATTACATTCAGAGGACAAGAGAAGTGTACACATATGTACATTAGTATAGTCATAGCTGACTTAGATCTTTTGTTTAGTAAGAATCATGTACAAATTTATCTATAAATACTTTGAGAAAAGTCGGGGCAAGGATGAGAGCATATGTGACAATAGTTAGAAGTCAAGATTGAGGAAGGTAGAAGTCATGAGATAGAGGAAAAGTTAGTTGAGTTAGCTCTCATCACTCAACTGTATTTCTTCTGAGTAAATGAAAATTTTTGCGCCCGATGTTTCTGCGTGTTCTCCTTCTACAGTAGATCAATTGTGAAATGCTTTTGTACAAGTCTAAGTTGAGAGTTGCTTGACCTCTGTGCAAAATTTTAGCTTCCAATTGTAATCAGGCTGAGTGAATTAAGTGTAGGAACATTCATATGTGAAGTATGTTCACTGGTTCCTAAAACAGGCGCAGATTTCGAAGTTAATGTTTTGATCATTTCTCCTAGCACATTTTAAAGTTTTGCATGAGTGAGGGCTTAATCTTTAAGTTGGAAGATAAGCTACTCATGTCTAGAAGCATTTTGTAAAACGGGTTCTATTCAAGGAGAACCAAGTCTTAAAAGTTACAGGTGTAAAGTCGACTGTTCTGGATGACAGTTTCTGACATAGGTAACTTGAGAAGTTGATTTCTCAAGTTATACTTAATCTTTTGAAGTAATTCAACTTGGAGTAGATGCAAAATCTCTAGAAGATAATTCGTACAAAGTTTCATCAAAAACTTTACACGTTTGATGGGTCAATGTGGAGAAATAGTGCAGCAGACTTTTCTGTGTTTCATCTTCTTCACAGAATTGTTAATTTTTTGATAGTTAGTAATTGATCCTCTAAATGAGTGAAAGGTTTTGACTTATTCTTGGTATAGAGGTGCTCTAATCACAAGAATAGGTTGTTCTTTTGGAGATTAACACTCTCCATCAGTGGTATCAGAGCAGGAGACATCAATTTTGAAGAAAGGAGGATCCCGACTGCTGCAGATTCAAGAAATTCAACACTTGAAGGACTAAGAAGTGAAAGCTTGGAGTCAAAGCTCGAGGAGAAGACTATTTGACATCAAGAAAGGCAAAAGGAGTCCAATTCGAAGTAAAGGTACATTCATTGTTTGTAAAGCTTGAAGATTTCAATACACAGGTGGACACAAGATGGGAGAAAGCTTGCAGATTGATAAGCTAGATAGGGAGAACTATCCAGCATGGTCCATGAGGATGGAAGCACACCTCATGAGCAAAGATCTTATATCATTTATTACAGGAGATGAAGAAAAACCTGAGTTTGCAGATCCAAGTATTCCTACTAGGGAAGAGCTTGCAATGTTGAAGACTTGGATGAGAAAGGATGCTCAAGCAAGGAGTATCATCTACATGGCTGTAAATGATTACCTCTTACCTCACATCAGAGGTTTGGAAAGTGCCACAGATGTTTGGAATGCCTTGGAAGAGCATTTCCAAAATACAACTAAGTCAAGGAAGTCCTCACTATGGGCTGAGTTCACAACCTTCAAGAAGAAGAGCTCACAATCAATTTCAGATTATGTGGCAAGGATGAAAGATATTGCAGATAGCTTGGGAGCAGTGGATGAAGATATTGAAGAAGAAAAGTTGGTAAGACAAATACTTACAGGTTTGAGAGGAGATGAGAAGTGGAAGCCTTTTATATTGTCCATAGAATTGTCACTTGACCACTTTACTCCTGATCTTAATCAATTGCTAGGACACATGCTAACCTTTGAGCAGGATCTTAAAGGAGACAATGATAGAAGTACAAGTCAAGCTATGTACTCCAAGGACAAGAAAAAGAATGGCAAGGGAAAGCAATCAAATGATGATGAAGGGAATTCAAATCAAGCTAATTTCACAAAAGGGAAGATGAACTTCAGAGGTAAAGGAAGAGGAGGTAAGAATAAAGATAATGCTAAAGCTTGTTGGATTTGTGGCAGAACAAATCATTTGGCAAATGATTGCTGGTATAACAATCAAAATGGTGGAAACAATAATCAGAATTATAGTCAAAGAGGTAGAGGAGGCAGAAACCAAAGAGGCAATTTCAGAGGAAGAGGAGGTAGGACATCATATGGTAGAGGAGGTGGAAGAAACTTCCAATCTCAGTCCTACAACAATAATTATTACAATTATGCATCAGATCAGAAGGATGACATGACTCTTATCTTGAATGCAACTCATGAATCAATGGGAGAAGATCAAAGAGTGTTTTATATTGACTCAGGGTGCAGCAACCATCTGAGTGGGAATCTATCTTTGATGACTGATATGGAAGCAAGGGTGAATGGACATACAGTTCAGACAGGTGACAATACCAAACATAAAGTGGAGAGCATTGGATCAGTGAAGACAAAGAGTGGAAGTACACTTCTGAGCAAGGTACTTTATGTTCCTACTATTCCTAAAAATCTGATAAGTGTAGGGCAAATTGTGGAGAAAGGATATGAGGTAAGATTCACAAATGATGGTGTTTATGTACAAGATCCAAATCAGGGATATAGAAACATAATTGCAGGAAAAAAGGAAGGAAGATTGTTTACTCTCAAAGTCCAAGGTAATGTGGGACATGCATTGTTTACCTATGGAGGTCAAAAGGTGTCTGAATTAGACCTATGGCATAAAAGGCTAGGTCATTTCAATGAGAGAGCTATAAAGGAGATGTCAAAGAATCAGATAGTGCTTGGATTGCCAAACATTGAAGGGCAACATATGGTGTACAAGTGTGAAGCTTGTCAATTAGGTAAAGCACATAAGAGTTCTTATAACAAATCAGGGTACAAGTATTCAAATATGCTTGAATTGGTTCATACAGATGTATGGGGTCCCTCAAGGGACTATAGCATAAATGGATCCAGATATTATGTGTTGTTTGTTGATGATGCAACTAGGTGGATTACTTTGTATGTAATCAAGGATAAATCAGAAGTTTTCAAGACATTCAAACATTTTCATGTCTATGCAGAAAGGATCACAGGACAAAAGCTAAAGAGGTTAAGATCAGATGGAGGGGGAGAGTATTTCTCAAAAGAGTTTGATGATTATTTGTGGAATGCAGGTATCAAAAGAGAAGTAACTTGCAGGTACTCCCCTCAACAGAATGGAGTAGCAGAAAGGAGGAATAGGACTCTTGTAGAGTTTGCAAGAGCCATGATGAAGGAAAAGAATTGTCCAAATTACTTATGGGCAGAAGCCATTAACACTGCAACATACCTTGTGAATAGGTTGCCTTGCAAAGCTTTGGATGGAGGAACCCCTTATGAAGCATGGTGGGGTAAGAAGCCTAGTCTTGATCATTGTAAAGTATTTGGATGTATTGCATATGCTTATGTTCCTTCACAATTAAGACATAAGCTAGAACCAAAAGCAGAGAAGTATGTGTTTATTGGATATGATGATAGACAGATGGGTTACAGGTTGTGGAGTCCATCCACAAAGCAATTTCTTGTTACTAAAGATGTGACATTTGATGAGCAAAATATGTGGTATACAGGATCACAAAATGAGTATACAGGTGTTGAAGAAATTCAAAGGAAAGGAAAGGCAAAGGTAAAAGTATGTGAAGAAATTGTTGATGAAATTGACTCTAGAAGTAGAGTGCAGGATCATGTAGAAGAAGGGCCAAGATTTGATCCAGAATCAAATGAGGCTGAAACTTCAAGAAGTGCAGAAATCAGAAGATCTACAAGAGAAAGGAAAGAACCTATAAGGTATAGTTATGATACATCTTTCCTAACAACAAAAGATTATGCCTACATTGTGAAAACAGAAGAAGATCCAACAACTTATGAAGAAGCCAAAGGTAAACAGAATTGGGAGAAGGCAATGCAGGAAGAGTATGATGCTCTACTTGAAAATGAAACTTGGGAACTAGTACCAAGACCAAAGAATCAGAAGGTCATTGGATGTAAGTGGGTATATAAAACAAAGAGGTTTGCAGATGGTAAGGTGTCTAGATATAAGGCTAGACTTGTGGTCAAAGGTTATGCCCAAACTTATGGGGTAGATTATGATGAAACCTTTAGTCCTGTTGCTAAGATGTCTACAATTAGGACATTGATTGCTATTGCTGCTTGCAAGGGATGGAAATTATCACAATTGGATGTGAAAAATGCATTTCTAAATGGATACATTGCAGATGAAGTATATATGGAGCAACCAGAAGGCTTCATGGAGTCAATTGGATCAGATTATGTGTGTAAGCTCAAGAGAGCTTTATATGGGTTGAAGCAAGCCCCAAGAGCTTGGAATTACAGATTGGTCAAGTTCTTGAATGAATGTGGATTTCAAGCATCAAAGGCAGATAGTAGCTTGCTAGTGAAGGCAAGTGAAAATGGATACATTTACATGTGCATTTATGTTGATGATATTATTGTTACAGGAACAGATGCTCAAGGAATCAATGAACTCAAAAGACAAATAGAGAAGGAGTTTAAGATAAGTGATTTGGGAAACTTATCTTATTTTCTAGGAATGCAGATTGTGTATACTCAACATGGAGTATATGTTTCACAAGAGAGATACTTGAAGAATCTTCTAGTCAAGTTTAACATGGAAGATTGCAGGACCTCAACTACACCATTGGAAGTAAATCATAAATTAAGCAGGTATGGAGGTGAAGAGTTCAATGATATGAAGAAATATCAGAGTTTGGTAGGTAGTTTAATCTATGCTACCTTGACAAGGCCAGATCTATCATATGTAGTAGGTGTGTTGTCACAATTTATGCATTGTCCAAAGAAGACTCATTGGATTGCAGCCCAAAGGGTACTCAGATATATCAAAGGAACCCTAAGTGAAGGTTTGTATTATGGTTTCACTTCTGACACAAGAATCAAAGTATTTAGTGATGCAGATTGGGCAGGTGATTCAGATGATAGAAGGTCTACTCATGGATATCTCTGTTATGTTGGAGATAAGTTAGTTTCTTGGTGTTCAAAGAAGCAACATACAGTTGCTTTATCATCCACAGAAGCTGAGTATAAGGGAATGGTAGAAGCTGCAAAGGAAGTGATATGGTTGAAGACTTTGATGAAAAGTTTTGAGATTGATCATAGTACTCCAATAATTTTTGGAGACAATATGAGTTCTTTGTATTTGGCAGCTAACCCTGTTTTTCATGCCAGGACTAAGCATATAGAGATTCAGTATCATTTCTTGAGGGAAAAGGTACTAGATAAAGAGATTGAAGTGATGTACACTCCAACAAAAGAACAAGTGGCAGATATGATGACAAAGAGCTTGGATGGACCTAAGTTACAAAGGTTCAAAGACATGGCAAGTATAAAGAAGACAGAGAAAACCTCAATTGATGATTGAGGGGGAGCTGTTGGTGCAGACCAATCACCAATTGAAGGCTTGGAAGATCAAATGATGAAGGAAGAATCAATTCCTAAAGTGTGGAAGAAGATTACATTCAGAGGACAAGAGAAGTGTACACATATGTACATTAGTATAGTCATAGCTGACTTAGATCTTTTGTTTAGTAAGAATCATGTACAAATTTATCTATAAATACTTTGAGAAAAGTCGGGGCAAGGATGAGAGCATATGTGACAATAGTTAGAAGTCAAGATTGAGGAAGGTAGAAGTCATGAGATAGAGGAAAAGTTAGTTGAGTTAGCTCTCATCACTCAACTGTATTTCTTCTGAGTAAATGAAAATTTTTGCGCCCGATGTTTCTGCGTGTTCTCCTTCTACAGTAGATCAATTGTGAAATGCTTTTGTACAAGTCTAAGTTGAGAGTTGCTTGACCTCTGTGCAAAATTTTAGCTTCCAATTGTAATCAGGCTGAGTGAATTAAGTGTAGGAACATTCATATGTGAAGTATGTTCACTGGTTCCTAAAACAGGTGCAGATTTCGAAGTTAATGTTTTGATCATTTCTCCTAGCACAGTTTAAAGTTTTGCATGAGTGAGGGCTTAATCTTTAAGTTGGAAGATAAGCTACTCATATCTAGAAGCATTTTGTAAAACGGGTTCTATTCAAGGAGAACCAAGTCTTAAAAGTTACAGGTGTAAAGTCGACTGTTCTGGATGACAGTTTCTGACATAGGTAACTTGAGAAGTTGATTTCTCAAGTTATACTTAATCTTTTGAAGTAATTCAACTTGGAGTAGATGCGAAATCTCTAGAAGATAATTCGTACAAAGTTTCATCAAAAACTTTACACGTTTGATAGGTCAATGTGGAGAAATAGTGCAGCAGACTTTTCTGTGTTTCATCTTCTTCACAGAATTGTTAATTTTTTGATAGTTAGTAATTGATCCTCTAAATGAGTGAAAGGTTTTGACTTATTCTTGGTATAGAGGTGCTCTAATCACAAGAATAGGTTGTTCTTTTGGAGATTAACACTCTCCATCACATTTGATGAGGTTGTGTCTCTTCTTTTGCAAGAAAAGCAACTAGAGTGAATAGGAGTGGTTTGGTTAAGGGAACGCAAGCACTTGCTATCTCACAAAAGGGGAAAAGCAAGTATGGTTCAGCTTTGGGTTCATCAAAACCAAAGCCTCAACCTTCCACTCATTCCTCTAATGATGCTGATTTGAAAAAGAAGAAGAGATGCAAATATTGTTGAAAGACTTGTCATACTATTGATGAGTGTAGAAAGCTTGCTAAATGCAATGAAAGGAATCCGCATGTCTATTGCTGAAAATTCAACAAATGAAAAGAATGATGAAGCTAACATGGCTCAAGATTTTTGGGCATGTGTTGTTACATGTCATTATGATGCTTCTTTGGATTCTAAATGTATGGTTGTGAGTGAGGCTGATTCGGATTGGTTCTTTGATAGTGGTGCTTCAAAGCACATAACATCATGCAAAATATTTTTTGCCTCTTTGAAAGATGCACCCAAAGGAGAACATGTGGTGTGTGCAAACAATGCCTCTTATCCTATCATTGGAGTAGGAGAAATTGAGCTTATGACTGCAAATGGAGGTGTGATTCTCTTGAAAAATGCATTATATATGCCCAGTATCAAGAAGAACTTAATTTCATATACGTTGATTGCCAAAGGACTTCATGTACGCTTTGTTGATGATAAGTGTATGGTTCATGATTTCAGCAATGGTGATATTATCGTGATGTCCGGTACATTATGTAATGGTTTGTATCGTATGGATACATACAAGAGGGCTGCCTTGAATGCCTTGGTTGCTCATACTTCTTCCATGGCGGAAATGGAGCTTTGGCATGCTCGTTTTGGTCAGTTGAACTTCAATATTTTGCTTTACTTGCAACAGAAGGACATGGTTATTGGTTTGTCTACACTTGAGTCCATTGAAAAGCATGTTGTGAAGGTTGCATCCTTGGAAAAATGCATCATGCTTCTTTTCCAAAAGATAGTCATACACACACTACAAGAAAATTGTGGCTTGTTCATAGTGATGTATGTTGTCCCATCAAGACTCCATCTTTTGGGAAGCATGTGTTGGGGTCAATATCATTTGGTCCAACACTATCTTCTGTAGAAGATTTCTTCAACTACATATATTAAAAGTAGACTCTAAAATATGACTGTGTGGCAGCGTGCATCGACTTGGTCTAGCCCAAAGCTTCCAAAAGCAATCGCAATCTGCCTGGGTTCGAATCCCATACGCGACAACAGTGAAAGAGTTTTTTAGAGTCATTAAACTTTGCTTTTAGGAAACACACACGCACGGACTGTGGAAGGGCTTTCTTTTTCGTAAGCGATCAATCACAATCGTTGTTCTTTCTTTTAGCTTTTCATGAGTACTCAACAACTATATAATAAAGCCCTTGGCTCATTGTATAATCACTCACTCAAAGATCTAGAGCTTGGAGATCTTCTTGAAGAGAGAGTGTTCTCACAATCTTGAAGGAGGTGACGTTTTGGTGAAGGAGAGGCTACTCTCATTGGAGAAAGAAGTCTTCTACAAGGTGGTGGTAACTATCTTTTGTGAGTTAACCTTGTGGTTGATTTACAATTTCGTTACACTATTTTGTGAGAATAAGGTTAGCTTCTTTGCTTCATTCACTTCACACACACTTAGATTATTTTGACATAATCTAAATTTTGTATCATCTTCTTATTCTTCCATTAGTGAGTGCACCACTTTATATGGTTGAGTAGTACTCCCATGTTGTAATTTGGACATCTATTATTTTTAGTGAAGTAAGCATCCAGCTTACGTTCCCTATCCTTGTCTCAATATCTCTTTCATTCTATCTCTCACTTATCATCTTGTCAATTAAGTTGTGTATGCTCAAAAGGTTTTAGTATTGGAACGATCCTGGGGCACCAAATTCCAACACTTGGTATCACAGCAACATAATTGACATACACACTTAAGATAAGATGAGTGAGATTAGAATTGAGAATGAAGACAAGTTGGATGGATCTTCTAATTATCCCATGTTGAGTTTCATGATGATGAATTTATTAGTGACAAAGGATTTATGGAGTATCGTCAATGGATCCTTAACAAGACCAAGACGAGAAGGCAAAGAAGGGTCTACAACAACTTCAAGAGGTACTAGAATTACTATTATAGAACCAACTGAAGAAGAGGTAACCACTTTGACATCCAGAGTCACTGCTAAGTCTTTACCTAGTGTTCCTCCTACTGAAGATCAGGCAAGATGGGATGCTAGAGATGCTTTAGCACTTTCATTCATAGCAATGAGTGTCAAAAAGCATATTCTACCACAAATCAGATCTTGCAGAAGTTCTAGTCAAGCTTGGTTAAAGCTTGAGAATCTTTTTCAGAGCAGAAATCCTGCTAGGAAAGCTCACTTGAGGAGACAACTAGCAAATACAAGGATGAAGGCTGGTGAGTCAATTCAAACCCACATTACGAGACTCGTTGACTTGAGAGATCAACTTCTCAATATAGGAGTTGAGATATCAGATGAAGAAACGGTAAATATGCTAATTAATTCACTTCCTATTTCATATCGATCTTTCATAACCACTCTTACCCTTACCATAAGAGATAGAGAGGTTACTTTTGAAGAGTTAGAGTTCTTGTTGCTTCAAGATGAAGATCAATTGAAGGGAATGGAAGAGAATGAAGAAGCACTTTCATCTTCATCAAAGGGTAAGAAGAAGAAGGAGAACAAGGAAAAACAATCCAAGAAGGAAAGTAGGTCCCTCTCACCTTCTACTTCAGATTCTGTATCTACGACATCTAAAGAGAATTCTTCTAAGAAGAACGTAAAAATATGTTCTTTCTGCAAGAAACATGGACATATTAAGTCAGAATGTTATAGAAGGATTGCAACAGAAAAGAAAAAGGCATCAGGTAATGTTGCAGAAGATGATAAAAAAGGGAAATCTCAAGGTGATTCTTATGCCTGTATCACCATTGAGGAAGTAGCTTTTGATCAAGCAGCTTTACAAGTTCTTTCAGCAAGTCCTTGGATATTTGACTCAGGTGCTACAAAGCATATGACAGGTTGCAGAGATGTATTTTCTTCTCTTTCCTATTCTTCAGGTAGAAGAGTTACTATTGCAGATGGCAATGATTTGGATGTTGTGGGAATAGGTACAGTAACCCTAAAGTCAAGAGAAGGTTGTGTTTTTCAAATTTCAGATGTCCTTTATGTACCTGAAATGAAGAAGAATCTGTTATCTATATCTGCATTTTTAAGTGATGGTTTTAAAGTTGTATTTGAGAAAGATCTTTGTAAGATCTTATCACACAAAGAAGACAAGTGTCTTTTACAAGGTGAGCATAAAGGAGGGATCTTTGTTTTGTCAAAACTCAGTCAGGCATATGCAATCAAATATTCATCACCAGTGGAAGATATGAAGCTATGGCATGAAAGATTTGGACATATCAGTTTTGGAGCTCTCAGGAGTATCAAAGACAGAGGTATGGTTGAGAGTTTACCCTCATTCAAGCTACCTGATGATTCAGATATATGTGAAGGTTGTCTTGAAGGTAAGATGCATAAACTACCTTTCAAGAAACATGGTCATATTACAGCTACTAGGAGATGAAGATCAAGATATTCATGGATCTATGGTCTTAAGTCGAAGTTAGAAGTCTTTCCTATGTTCAAGAAATTTGTAGCTATGGTTGAAAATGAAAGTCAGGTGATAAAGGTGAAGAATACTTGTCAAATGAGTTCCAGACATTTCTTGATGAGAAAGGTATTACTCGACACCTTACTATTGCTTATAATCCTCAGCAAAATGGTGTTGCAGAAAGAAAGAATAGAGTACTTATTGAAATGATGCAGAGCATGATGGCGTCCAAGAGGCTTTCACCGAAATTCTTGTTTGATGTAGCACATACAACTAATCACATTTTGAACAGGTCATCTACAAAAGGTTTAAAGGTAATCATACCGTATGAAGCTTATTATGGTAGAAAACCTAATGTGAGTTACTTCAAAGTGTTTGGATCACTTTCTTATGTACATATTGAGAAAAAGGATCAAGGCAAACTAGATGTAAAGGCGAAGAAAGCTGTTTTTATTGGATATCCTGTTGAGAGTAAAGGATACAGGTTTTATGTTCCAGAGACAGATGAAGTTATTCTTTCACGTAATGCTTATATTGCTAAAGATAAGGTTTATGATAAAGAAGCAAAAATTCCGGAGTTCATTAGTGAAAATGACTATGGAATTTTTAGAAAGATTCTGGATGTACATGTTCAGCCATATCAAGAGGAAGTTAAAATTTCTAGTATTCAAGAAAAAGTTGAAGAAAGAAGAATTTCACAACCTTCTACAGAGTCAGTTCCACAAGAAACTTTGATTCCAGAAATGGAAGAAGTTAAAGTTCCAGAAAGTCCTAGTACCTCGGCAGGACAAGTTCCAGAACCTGTGCAAGCTGAAAGTTCAGAAAGAGTTTCACAACTATTCAAGGATACACCTACGTGGTTATATCAAACTTGGAAAGATAGTGGTATAAAGACTTTTACTGGAAGAACAAGGAGTCAGACTAGACAACAACAACAAGATCATGTAAGTATATCCCACCATGGTTGGCCACAAAGAAAGGTCATTTATTATTAGCTCTTATTGTACTAGATAAGTATAAGGTAAAAAACATGGATGTATATCTTGCACCACTTGTGGAAGAATTGCACATTTTATGGGATGGGATTACTGTGTGTGACATGTCTCAACCTATAAGAAGACGAGACATGCGAGTGCAAGGCATACTTATGTGGACAATGCATGATTGGCCTGGTTTTGGTGAATGTTCAGGTTTATCGATTTCGGGTTACCATGCTTGTCCTTTATGCGGACCACGACTCGAAGCACGCTATTCCAAAGCACTACGTAAAACTGTCTATGAAGGACATCATAGATATTTGCCTGATGGACATGTTTAACGTGAAGCACAAGTTGGTCGACAAGCGCAACACCAAATGAAAGCTAGCGATTGGAAACAACTGTGGAATTCAGAAATTCCAGTTGCTGGCATGAAACGGTTGTCCATTTTTCATGAACTCCCTTATTGGAGTGAATTGGTGATCAATCATTTGGTAGACCCGATGCATATTTTTAAGAATATGGGAGAGATGCTTTGGAAAACTTTGATCAGAAAGAAAGAAAGCAAAGCACAAAGGGAGGACTTAGAAGAGCGAGGCCGTATGCGAGAGTTGTGGGCAATTACTAAGCCCAACGAAACAGTATCGTTACCAAGAGCTCCTTGGGTGCTTCGCAGGATGGAAGAGCAACAAGTGAAGAAAACAATTTCAGAGTTCTGTACACCTACTGGATGCATGAGGTATCTAAAGATTGCTTTCACACGAAACGACAATCTTGCAAGGCTCAAGTCTCATGATTGGCACAAGTTTTTACAGTTTGTGCTCCCTGTAGCCCTAAAAGATTGTCTTTCAGAGGATGTACGAAAAAACATTTATGAAATTAGTTCTTTAGTACGGTGGATATCTTCTAAAGAGATAAATAGAGATAGCATAGAGAGTGCGAATCGAGGCTGTTTGTATGGTAGAGAAATACTTTCCCACAAGTATTCTCACTATTCAACTTCATTTACTGGTTCATGTGGTAGATGAAGTTGCAATAGCAGGAACTGTCCATAGTCGATGGATGTTCTTCTTAGAGCACTTTATTGTTGGTGTGTAAAACACCACAAGAACTAAACTAATGTGGTATTAGAAGACCTCCATAACCACCATTAGCTTAGCAACACTCACATTATGAGTTTTCATCTCTGATCTTAGTGAAAATCAAAATTTCACTTCACAGAAATCTGCGCCTTTTCTTCAATCCTTCAATCTGACCTGTATTAGCTCAATCTTTGCAAAATCTTTTGATCACTTGCTAAAGAATGTTCTTGCTAATGTTAAGCAACACATAATAACCAAAACTTTCAAGTAATAACTTCAAAATCTTCTGATTTAGCTTCAACTTTTCACTATGTCTGAAAACTGAAAGTTTACTTCATCGATTTGACATACCTCCACTCTTAAACTGATTTCTCTGAGTACGCGTCCCGTTTCTCAAAGATCTTTTGACCAAATATAGTTGAGGATAATAGCTTTCAAACGAGCTATCACTTACCAAAAACTTTACACTGTGCTTCGAGATCTGACCTTAAGAAGATCAGTCAAATGTGCGCCAGAAAAGTCGTAACTGTCAACTACCTTACACAATCATATGAAATGACTTAGAACTCAATGTACAAGAGAAATTAGACTCAATCCTTCTACACAAACATGTGTTGATTATCAGAGAAGATGTGTACAAAATGGCTTGGCCTAATTTTGCTCACAGCCATGGAAAACTCTCTCAGACTCAGAAGTTTTCTCTCACCATCTCTCTCAGAAAAGACACGACTTTTCTCTACTCACTCAGATTTCAAAATTGAGTTCTCTCATACATGTTTCTGACTCAAATTAACTTATATACCTAAAGTTTACATCCTTCTAGACTTGAACTCGTAAGTTCTAAAGATCAAATACAAATCTAGACTCTAATTTTGCACTAATTTACAATAGTGAAATTGTCCCTTCACTTAGGCTTGATTTTCTGTAAGTCTTTTCTTCACTTCTTCTTTCCTCCATCATATGTCTTCATATGTCTTCATATATCTTCATATATCCATGCCTAATTAGTGAGTGAAGCCCCAACAGCTCCCCCTCAATCACTAATTAGCATAATTTGACTTCTTCACATAATCTCCTTCTCTTTTATTCCTGCCATCTCCTTGAACTTACTTGTCTTTACTCCATCCAAGCTTTTTGTCATAATATCTGCAATCTGATCTTTTGTGGAAGTATACACCACTTCAATCTCTTTCTCCATTACCTTTTCTCTAAGAAAATGGTACTGTATCTCTATGTGCTTTGTCCTTGCATGAAACACAGGATTTGCTGCAAGATATAATGAACTCATGTTATCTCCATGAATGATGGGTATACCTTGATCAATTCCCAAGCTTTTGAATAATGTCTGCATCCATATGACTTCCTTTGCTGCTTCTACAAGTCCTTTGTATTCAGCTTCTGTTGATGATAAGGCCACTGTGTGTTGTTTCTTTGAACACCAACTCACAAGCTTATCTCCAATGTATATCATGTAGCCATGTGTAGACCTTCTGTCATCTTGACTTCCTGCCCAATCTGAATCACTATAGGCTCTCAATCTTATATCTGATGTAAAAGGATAATACAATCCTTCTTTCAAAGTCCCTTTGATATATCTAAGGACTCTTTGACCTGCAATCCAATGTGGATCCTTTGGACAATGCATGAATTGGGAAAGGACACCAACTGCATAACTAAGATCAGGCCTTGTTAGAGTTGCATAAATCAAACTTCCAACTAGAGATTGATACTTCCTCATGTCTTTGAATTCTGCTCCATCATATCTACTGAGTTTATGATTGACCTCTAATGGTGTAGATGCCTCTCTGCAATTCTCCATGTTAAACTTCTTTAGAAGATTCAAGAGATACCTTTCTTGTGATACATAAATGCCATGTTCTGCATAAGTGATTTCCATTCCAAGAAAATATGATAATTTTCCTAGATCACTTATCTTGAATTCTCTTTCAAGTAGCTTCTTCACCTCCTTGATTCCTTCATTTGAGGTACCTGTAATTATAATGTCATCTACATATATACAAATGTAGATCATACCTTCATCTGTTCTTTTGATAAGTAAGCTTGCATCTGCCTTTGAACTTTGATATCCAAGATCATTAAGATACTTTACAAGTCTATAATTCCAAGCTCTTGGAGCTTGCTTCAAACCATAAAGGGCTCTTCTCAACCTGCAAACATAATTTGGACACTTATGATCTGCAAACCCTTGAGGTTGTTCCATGTACACCTCATCTGATATATATCCATTCAAAAATGCATTCTTAATGTCCAATTGACTCAATGTCCATCCTTTTGATGCTGCAATGGCAATGATTGTCCTTATGGTTGACATCTTTGCCACAGGACTGAATGTCTCATCATAATCTATGCCAAATGTTTGAGCATAGCCTTTAACCACCAATCTGGCTTTGTATCTGGCTATAGTTCCATCTGCATGCTTCTTAACTTTGTAAACCCATTTATTTCCAATCACTTTCTTACCATTAGGTTTTGGGACAAGTTCCCAAGTTTTGTTCTCTTCAAGAGCATCAAATTCTTCCTTCATTGCTACTTCCCATTGTCTCTTACCCTTTGCTTCATCATAGCTTTGAGGTTCTTCATCTTCCTTAACCATGTAAGCATAATTTTTCTGAGTCAAGTAAGAAGTGTCATATGAATACCTTGTAGGTTGATTCCTTATTCTGGTTGACCTTCTTGGTTCACACACTTCATGTCTATCTGGATGTACTTCTTCATCAAATATTGGTCCATCTTCATTCCTTCTATATGATCCAACTCTTGATGTGCTTGCTTGCATATGTTCTTCATCTCCATCTATCTGCATATGTGATTTACCTCTTGCACTCCTTCTTATCTCTTCCTCAAATGTTTCAAGCTCACATTCTTTATCTGCATACCAACTCTTCTGTTCATCAAAGGTCACATCTCTAGAAACAATAAAATGTTTAGTTAAAGGACTCCATAGCCTATAACCCATTTGCTTTTCATCATACCCAATAAACACATATCTTTCTGCCTTTGGTTCAAGCTTATGTCTGAGTTGTGATGGTACATAAGCATAGGCAATTGACCCAAACACTTTACAATGGTCAAGTGTTGGCTTCTTACCCCACCAAGCTTCATAAGGGGTCATACCATTCAAAGCTCCACATGGTAACCTATTCACAAGGTATGTGGCTGTATTTACAGCCTCAGCCCAAAGATAATTAGGGCAATTCTTTTCTTTTAACATTGCTCTTGCAAATTCAACCAATGTTCTATTCCTCCTTTCTGCCACCCCATTATGTTGAGGTGTATACCTGCAAGTTATCTCTCTCTTGATACCTACATTCCAAAGATAGTCATTAAATTCTTGGGAGAAGTATTCTCCCCCTCCATCAGACCTTAGCCTCTTGAGTTTGTGACCTGTAACTCTTTCTGCATAAGCATGAAAATGTTTGAAGGCTCCAAAGACTTCTGATCTTTCCTTTAGAACATAAAGGGTTATCCACCTTGTAGCATCATCAATAAACAAAACATAATACCTAGATCCATTTATTGAACCTTCTTTTGTTGGTCCCCATACATCTGTATGTATGAGTTCAAGCAAACCATCATGCTTGAAACCTTTCTTCTGAAATGGTTGTCTATGAGCTTTTCCCATCTGACAAGCTTCACACTTGTATATCATATGTTGATTCTTCACATTTGGTAGTCCCAATACAGATTGGTTCTCCACCATAGTTTTGATTCCTCTTTCATTGAAGTGTCCCAATCTCTTATGCCAAAGATCTAACTCTGTAATTACTTCATCACCATGTGTGATTAGGGCTTGACCAACATTTCCTTGTACTTTGAGAGTAAAAAGTCTACCTTCCTTCTTACCACAAACAATGGGTTTGTATGCATCCTCTGGATCTTCAACAAATACCCCTTCATTTGTAAATCTGACTTGAAAACCTTTTTCCACTATTTGTCCAACACTAATCAGATTCTTTGGTATTGTTGGAACATACAAAACATTTGTTAATAAATCAGCTCCACTCCTGCACTTCACTTTTCCAATTGAATGCACATTATGCTTTGTATTGTCACCTGTTTGTACTGTATGACTTGAATTTCCTTCTTCCAATTCTGAGAACAATTCTATATTACCTGACAAATGATTTGAACAACCAGAATCAATATAGAATACCTTGAGATCCTCCTTCTCTGATGAACTTATTGAATTCATCATCAATGTTGTATGGTTGTCATTCTGTGTATCATTTGCATAATTATAATATGTGGTGTTGTATGATTGGTTCTGATTCCAATTTCTTCCACCACCTCTTCCATAACTTCCTCTTGGATTATGTCTTCCTCTTTGAAATTGATTCTGAAACCTTCCACCTCTTCCTCTGCCATTGTTGTTCTGATTTTGGCTTGCTCCTTGTTGATTGTGCCAACAATCATATGCTAGATGATTACTCAATCCACAAATCCAACATGTCTTCTTGTTATTGTTCTGATTACCTCTACCTCTTCCATTACCTCGACCTTTACCTCTGCCAAAGCCTCTTCCTCTTGCATAATTTGCTTGAGTTGTTGACTCCTCTTCATCCTTTGCTTTGCCTTTATCTCCTTTCTTTTTGTTCTTCACATACATTGCAGAACTTTGACCTTTGTCTCCATCTGACTTTAAGTCTTGCTCAAATGTGAGCATCAATCCAAGTAATTGATTCAATTCTGGCACATAATGGTTTAATGAGAGTTCTGTTGAAAGTACAAAAGGCTTCCACCTTTCATCACCTCTTAATCCTGCAAGTAATTGAGCTATCAACCTATGATCTTCAATATCCTCATCAATAGATCCAAGGCTATCTGCCAAGTCCTTCATCTTAGTGACATAATCACTAATGCTTTGATTTTGTTTTTTCTTGAATGTGGTGAACTCTGACCATAAGCTAGCTTTCCTAGCTTTAGTAGTGTTTTGGAAGTGGTCTTCCAAAGCATTCCAAATATCTTCAGCTGTTTCTAAACCTCTGATATGTGGCAACAAGTGATCTGTAATAGTGTTGTATATATAAGCTCTTGCACTTGCATCTCTCTTCTGCCATAGCTTCAAAGCTTCTAGCTCTTCCTTCCTTGGATGACTTTCATCTTCAAATTTAGGCTTCTCCTCTTCACCTGTCACATATACCATTAAGTCCTTACTCATAAGTAAGGCCTCCATCCTCATTACCCAAGCAGGATAGTTATCTCTGTCCAATTTGTCAATAGACACATGATCTGCCATGGTATCCTTGCTTCTGCTTCAACCTGTAAGTGTAAGGTTAAAGAATGATACCTTTTGTAGACCTTTACTCTTGGGAGCAACTTCGAAATACTCTTCTGATGACTTTTGGTTGTTGAACACCTCAGCTTCCTCCTTCTTTGATAAAAAACTCTTCAAATCTTCTTGTATCTGCTCTCCTTTACTTCTCGAGGACCTTATCTGCTCTGATACCACTTGTTGGTGTGTAAAACACCACAAGAACTAAACTAATGTGGTATTAGAAGACCTCCATAACCACCATTAGCTTAGCAACACTCACATTATGAGTTTTCATCTCTGATCTTAGTGAAAATCAAAATTTCACTTCACAGAAATCTGCGCCTTTTCTTCAATCCTTCAATCTGACCTGTATTAGCTCAATCTTTGCAAAATCTTTTGATCACTTGCTAAAGAATGTTCTTGCTAATGTTAAGCAACACATAATAACCAAAACTTTCAAGTAATAACTTCAAAATCTTCTGATTTAGCTTCAACTTTTCACTATGTCTGAAAACTGAAAGTTTACTTCATCGATTTGACATACCTCCACTCTTAAACTGATTTCTCTGAGTACGCGTCCCGTTTCTCAAAGATCTTTTGACCAAATATAGTTGAGGATAATAGCTTTCAAACGAGCTATCACTTACCAAAAACTTTACACTGTGCTTCGAGATCTGACCTTAAGAAGATCAGTCAAATGTGCGCCAGAAAAGTCGTAACTGTCAACTACCTTACACAATCATATGAAATGACTTAGAACTCAATGTACAAGAGAAATTAGACTCAATCCTTCTAGACAAACATGTGTTGATTATCAGAGAAGATGTGTACAAAATGGCTTGGCCTAATTTTGCTCACAGCCATGGAAAACTCTCTCAGACTCAGAAGTTTTCTCTCACCATCTCTCTCAGAAAAGACACGACTTTTCTCTACTCACTCAGATTTCAAAATTGAGTTCTCTCATACATGTTTCTGACTCAAATTAACTTATATACCTAAAGTTTACATCCTTCTAGACTTGAACTCGTAAGTTCTAAAGATCAAATACAAATCTAGACTCTAATTTTGCACTAATTTACAATAGTGAAATTGTCCCTTCACTTAGGCTTGATTTTCTGTAAGTCTTTTCTTCACTTCTTCTTTCCTCCATCATATGTCTTCATATGTCTTCATATATCTTCATATATCCATGCCTAATTAGTGAGTGAAGCCCCAACATTTATGAAGACATTAAAAGGGTTTGTTCGACAGAGAGCACGTCCAGAGGGTAGCATGGCAGAGGGATGGCTTGTACAAGAATCTCTTGTATTCATAACTGGGTTTCTACGTATATCGGATCCCGAAATGCCTTGCTTATGGAGCGATGATGAAGATGTTCGTCTCGTAGGCGATGAACCACAAGGTAAAGAATTGCAAAGAAAAATGGATGCAGCTTTCAGAGAGAAGGCAATGAAGTTTTGCATAGTTAACTCTGAGCCTATGCAAAAGTGGTTAGAAAGGTATGAAATGGCCAAGGAAACTAACGCAAAGGAAAGAGCTCAGTTTCAACGAAATCGTTCCACTCGATTTTTGCCTCTTCCAGAAAACGAGCAGATGGCTAGATACAGTGGTTTCACAAGCAAAGGCAGCAGGTGAAGATATCTCTGAAGAAGAAGAAGAACTCGCAAAAGGATGTGATTGGGAGTATATTAAATACGGTGCACTATGGTCTCATGGGCGACACTTTCGAATCGCACGAATCGATCAAAATAGGTCTACTTTTGATAGTGGAGTGATGGTGAATTTTTTGCAAAAAAGTAGAGCGAGTGCAAGAGATGATAATGCTCTAGAAGGCAAGTTAGATTATTGTGGTGTGATTAAAGACATCTTGAAACTATCTTTCTGAAAGTTTGATTACTTTGTTTTTGATGTGAAATGGTTCAAAGTAGTCACCTTTGGAAGAAACGCAACAGTGAGACGAGATAAGAGCGGTTTGCTTCAAATCGACTCCACAAGATTATGGACAGATGAAAGGGATACATTTGTACTTCACGAACACTGTGAGCAAGTTGTTTTTATACCAGATTCAAAAGACCCAGAGTGGCTATTTGTTTTACAAGTCGCTCCACGTAGTAGATAAATGATTGAAAACATAGATGTAGAAGAGAGTCCACCTCTAGTGGACTCAGAGATTCATTCGATAGTCAAGGAGGAAGAGATCATTGTTCGAGAAGAAGAGGTCATTGAAGAAGAGGTCATTGTTCCAGAAGACGAAGCAATAGATAATGACCAGGAGGAAACCAACATAGCAAGCGATTTAGAAGCCATCCATATAGAGATAGATATTCTCGGTGCCTCGGATCTTCAAGAGGATGCTAGAATAGAGGACTTTTGAATAAAACACTTGTACGTACTAATTTTTGTTTTTTTTTGGTTTATTATCTATATTACTTTTCTTATCGCATGCTAATTATTTGAGTTCTTTTATTACAGAGCATGATGGGAGACAGTCCTCCAGTCACTCCACATTCCATGACAGAGAAGCAGTTTTTGGAGTTCATCTCTCAGGTTCCTCCTGCGTATATGGTCGCTGCATCACAGTATTGGATCGCTCGTGGTAGCACTCCTCCCGGCCTCACTCCTGGCGGCCTTACTCGTGCCGGACTCACTCCCACTGGCCTCACTCCCGCCGGTGTCACTCCCATCGGTGTCACTCCTGCCGGTGTCACTCCTGCGGGTGGTGCTACTCTTGTAGGAGGTATGT
>MU260670.1:162500-165000 GCA_020310875.1 Ceratopteris richardii
CACATAATTTGGACTCACTTGATCTTTGAACCCATCTGGTTGCTCCATGTAGACTTCATCTGAAATGTAACCATTCAAGAAAGCATTTTTAACATCTAATTGAGACAACTTCCAACCTTTACAAGCAGCAATTGCAATGAGTGTCCTGATGGTTGTCATCTTTGCCACAGGACTATAAGTCTCATCATAGTCCACTCCATATGTCTGTGCATACCCTTTCACAACAAGTCTAGCTTTGTACCTAGACACACTTCCATCTGCAAATCTTTTAGTCTTGTAAACCCACTTACATCCAATGATCTTCTGACTATTAGGTTTAGGAACCAAATCCCATGTTTGATTCTCTATCAATGCATCATACTCCTCTTGCATAGCATCTTCCCAATTCTTCTTCCCTTTGGCTTCTTCATATGTAGAAGGGTCTTCATCTGCTTTTACCAAATAAGCATAATCTTTAGTAGTCAAGAATGAAGTGTCATAGCTATACCTTGTAGGTTGCCATTTGTGCCTAGATGATCTCCTAACTTCTGCACTTCTTGAGGTCTCTGGTTCATCACATTCTGGATCAAACCTTGGTCTCTCTTCAATTTCAATCTGCACTTCATTACTCTCACTTTCATCAAGTAATTGAACCTTTGCTTTACCTTTTCTTTGTTCCACTACTTCTTCATCATCTGCATGTACATTATATTTACCTGCATACCAAGTACCTTGCTCATCAAATGTAACATCCTTGGATACAATAAATTGCTTTGTGGATGGACTCCACAACCTGTATCCCATTTGCTTATCATCATAACCAATGAATACATACTTCTCTGCCTTAGGCTCCAACTTATGCCTCAATTGAGATGGCACATATGCATATGCCAAGCATCCAAATATTCTGCAATGATCCAAGGTAGGTTTCTTACCCCACCAAGCTTCATATGGTGTCATACCCTGCAAAGCTTTACAAGGCAATCTATTAACCAAATATGTAGCTGTATTAACAGCCTCAGCCCACAAATAATTTGGGCAATTCTTCTCTTTCATCATGGACCTTGCAAACTCAACAAGAGTCCTATTTCTTCTTTCTGCTACCCCATTTTGTTGAGGAGAGTACCTGCAAGTAACTTCTCTCTTTATACCTGCATTCCACAAATAATCATTGAACTCATTTGAAAAATACTCTCCCCCTCCATCTGACCTTAGTCTCCTCAATTTTTGACCTGTAATCCTTTCTGCATATGCATGATAGTGTTTAAATGTATTAAACACTTCTGACTTTTCCTTAATCACATAAAGTGTGATCCACCTGGTAGCATCATCAACATATATGACATAATATCTTGAACCATTTATACTAAAGTCCTTTGAAGGACCCCACACATCTGTATGCACCAATTCAAGTCTTTCTGAATACATAAATCCATGCTTGGAATAGGATTGCTTATGAGCCTTACCTAATTGACATGCCTCACATCTGTATGTCATGTCTTGACCTGCAATGTTAGGCATTCCAAGCACTGAATCATTGTTAATCATTTCTTTGATACCTCTTTCATTAAAGTGTCCAAGTCTTTTGTGCCAAAGATCCAATTCTGACACCTTCTGCTCTCCATATGTGAACATAGCATGTCCAACATTTCCTTGTACCTTCAATGTGAAAAGCCTTCCTTCTTTCTTTCCTGCAATAACTTGTTTATACCCTTGACTAGGGTCTTCCACATAAACTCCATCATTTGTGAACCTTACCTCATATCCTTTTTCCACAATTTGACCTACACTGATCAAATTCTTTGGAATTGTGGGAACATAAAGTACCTTACTCAGAAGAGTGCTCCCATCCTTAGCTTTGACTGAACCAATTGACTTTACCTTATGCTTTGTATTATCACCTGTCTGCACTGTATGATTAATTGCATTATGATCTAGGTCAGTCATCAAAGCAATATTTCCACTTAAGTGATTACTACATCCTGAATCAATATAGAACACTCTCATGTCCTCATGTGAGGTTTCACATGTATTCATAATGAGAGTCGAATCCTCCTTTTGATCTGATGCATAGTTGTAGTAGGTGTTATTATAGGATTGATTTTGGAAGCTTCTTCCTCCACCTCTTCCAAAAGAATTCCTACCACCTCTACCTCTGAAGTTTCCTCTCTGAAATCTACCACCTCTTCCTCTTTGATTAAAGTTCTGATAATTACCATTGTTTTGATTATTATGCCAACAATCATGAGATAGATGATTGGTCTTACCACATATCCAACAAGCTCTTGCATTCTCTTTGTTGTTTCTGCCTCTTCCTCTACTTCTGCCATTTCCTCTTCCTCTTATGAAGTTTGCTTGGTTTGATGTACCTTCTTCTTCACCTGATTGTTGCTTCCCTTTGTTGACTTTCTTCTTGTCTTTAGAATACATTGCATGACCTGCACTCTTATCAACATCTCCTTTGATATCATTCTCAAAAGTTAGCATATGACCTAACAATTGATTCAAATCAGGAGTAAAG
>MU260671.1:0-5000 GCA_020310875.1 Ceratopteris richardii
TTACTTTAAGAGTGCAAGGGAACATTGGTCAAGCTTTGCTCACACATGGTGAAGCAGTGATTACAGAACTTGATCTCTGGCATAAGAGATTAGGTCATTTCAATGAAAGAGGAATTAAAGCTATGGTTGCTAATCAGTCTGTACTAGGATTACCAAATGTGCAAAGTCAACATATGGTTTATAAATGTGAAGCATGTCAAATGGGTAAAGCACACAGGTTACCATTTCAAAAGAAAGGATTCAAACATGATGGAGTACTTGAGCTCATTCATACAGATGTATGGGGACCAACAAAAGAAGGATCTATCAGTGGCTCAAGGTATTATGTTCTTTTTATTGATGATGCTACAAGATGGATAACATTATATGTTTTGAAGGAAAGATCAGAAGTGTTTGGAGCTTTCAAGCATTTTCATGCATATGCAGAGAGAGTCACAGGTCAAAAGCTTAAGAGACTGAGGTCTGATGGAGGGGGAGAATACTTCTCCCAAGAGTTCAATGATTATCTTTGGAATGCAGGTATTAAGAGAGAAATAACTTGCAGGTATACACCACAACAAAATGGTGTAGCAGAAAGAAGGAACAGGACTTTGGTTGAGTTTGCTAGAGCTATGCTAAAGGAGAAGAACTGTCCAAATTATCTTTGGGCTGAGGCTGTAAATACAGCTACATATCTTGTGAATAGATTACCATGTGCAGCTCTGAATGGAATGACTCCATATGAAGCTTGGTGGGGTAAGAAACCAACACTAGATCATTGTAGAGTGTTTGGATCAATTGCATATGCTTATGTGCCATCACAACTTAGGCATAAACTTGAACCAAAGGCAGAAAAATATGTGTTCATTGGTTATGATGAAAAGCAGATGGGTTACAGATTGTGGAATCCTCTAACCAAACAATTTATTGTTTCTAGAGATGTTACATTTGATGAACAGAAAAGTTCGTATGCAGATCAAAGTCATACAGCTGAAGAATTTGAAGAAGAGGTAAGACGATGTGAGAAAGGAAAATCAATTGTGCAGGTGAATAGAGATGAAGACTATATGCAAGCAAGTTCATCCAGAAGTGGATTAACAAGAATGAATGAAGAAGCTCCTATATTTGATGAAGAGGTGTATCCAGAAACTTATGAAGAATGTGAACCAAGAAGGTCAAGCAGGACAAGGAGACAACCAGAAAGGTATTCTTATGATACTTCTTACATAACTCAGAAGAACTATGCATATATGGTCAAAGATGATGAAGAACCTTAGAACTATGATGAAGCTAAAGGTAAAAAGCAATGGGAAGAAGCAATGAAGGAAGAGTTCAATGCACTGGAGGAGAACAAGACATGGGAACTTGTTCCTAAACCAAATGGTAAGAAAGTAATTGGAAATAAATGGGTTTATAAAGTGAAGAAGCTTGCAGATGGAAGTATAGCCAGATACAAAGCTAGATTGGTGGTGAAAGGCTATGCCCAGACCTATGGCATAGATTATGATGAGACATTCAGTCCTGTAGCTAAGATGTCAACTATAAGGACAATCATTGCTATTGCAGCTTCAAAAGGATGGACCCTAAGTCAATTGGATATAAAAAATGCATTCTTGAATGGATACATATCAGATGAGGTATACATGGAACAACCTCAAGGGTTTATAGATTCCAGGTATCCAAATTTTGTTTGCAGGTTGAGAAGAGCATTGTATGGATTGAAGCAAGCTCCAAGAGCTTGGAACTATAGACTGGTGAAGTATCTCAATGATCTTGGATATCAAAGTTCAAAAGCAGATTCAAGTCTACTTATCAAAAGAACAGAGGAAGGTACAATCTACATTTGTATTTATGTAGATGACATTATAATCACAGGTACTTCAGATGAAGGAATCAAGGAGGTAAAGAGATTACTTGAGAAAGAGTTTAAGATCAGTGACCTAGGAAAGTTATCATACTTTCTTGGAATGGAAGTTACTTATACAGATCATGGCATATATGTGTCACAAGAAAGGTATCTTCTGAACTTGTTGAAGAAGTTTGATATGGAAAATTGCAGAGAAGCTTCAACTCCACTTGAAGTTAATCACAAGCTCAGTAAATATGATGGTGCAGACTACAAAGATATGAGGAAGTATCAATCTCTTGTGGGTAGTTTGATTTATGCTACACTAACAAGACCTGATCTTAGTTATGCAGTGGGAGTTTTGTCACAATTCATGCATTGTCCAAAGGACCCACATTGGATTGCAGGTCAAAGAGTTCTCAGATATATCAAAGGAACTATAAAGGAAGGATTATATTATCCTTTTACATCAGATTTGAAGTTGAGAGCCTATAGTGACTTAGACTGGGCAGGTAATCAAGATGACAGGAGATCAACTCATGGTTACATGATATACATTGGTGATAAGCTTGTAAGTTGGTGTTCCAAGAAACAACATACAGTAGCATTATCATCAACTGAAGCAGAGTACAAAGGACTTGTGGAAGCAGCTAAGGAAGTCATATGGATGCAGACATTGTTCAAGAGCTTAGGCATTGATCAAGGTACACCTACAATACATGGAGATAATATGAGTTCACTTTATCTTGCAGCAAATCCAGTATTTCATGCAAGAACAAAGCACATAGAGATACAGTATCATTTTCTCAGAGAAAAGGTAATGGAGAAGGAGATTGAAGTGGAATACATTTCTACTAAAGATCAGTTAGCAGACATAATGACAAAGAGCTTGGATGGTGTGAAGACCAGCAGATTCAAAAGCATGGCAGGAGTAAAAGAAAAGAAGAAGATATGAAGAAACAGGGAATGTCAATTAGTGATTGAGGGGGAGCTGTTGGAGAAACAATCACTAATTGGACATATATTTGAAGTTCAAACCTTAGGAAGAAAACCCCATGCCTATGTGAAGGGACAAATTCACAAATGTATCATATTTGTAAAGTTAGTTCACTTTAGTTCTAGAAGTTTTTTAAAAATCACGGGAATGAGAAAATCTATATAAGTTAGTTAGTATTAACTGACGCGATGAGAAGAAGAAGGAGGAAGAGAGAGAGAGAAAGTGAGAAGAACTCATTTTTGTATGACTGAGTATAGTCGGGCTTCTCTGAGTGAGAAAGCATCTGTAAAACTTCTGAGTTTTTTATAGTTATGAGAAGAACTCAGTAAAGTTCTGTGTATGAGTCTCTCTTCATCATCTCCATGTTTGCCTACTGTGTGATGAATTCAAAAATTCAAGTTTTCTGAGCAATTCGATGCCTGGCATCGAATCTTGGCTGATAAGTCATTTTTTCATTCTCTGTGTGTTAACTATTGTTGAATCTTTTAAAAATATGAAGTTTATGGAGCAACTCGATGCCTGGCATCGAGTTTGAGCATAAAGTCGATGCCTAGCATCGACTTCTAGCATACAAGTGGTCTTCTTCATGTGTGTGTAAAAGAGAGTATTTCTGGTGCAGAAAAAGGGCCTAAAAAAGCTCAAAGTCGATGCCCGGCATCGACTTGGACTGAAATTCGATGCCAGGCATCGAATTTTTTATTTTTGGACATCAGGAATACTAAAACAGGCAAGATTTCCAGTCTTGGAAGGTCATACAGGGTCATCTTGTGAGGGCCATAACTTGAGTTCTAGAGCTCCGTTTGATGCATATGATAGCTTGTTGGAAAGCTCTACTCTTTTAGTTTCAGCCTATAAAGTTTCATGAAGAAAACATACTTGAGCTAGGAGAAATTAGCAAAATACTGAAGGTATGTCATTTCGGTGACTAGGAATTTCTGTAGAAGCAAAGTTCTCACTTTAAGCTATCATTTCTCAAAGTTTGGAGTGGCAATGAGTTAATGGTGACCATAGAGGTGTTCTAGTGTCACATTAATTCATTTCTTGTGGTGTTTTATACATCAACAAGTGGTATCAGAGCAGAAAGGTCCTGAAGAGCAGAAGGCGACAAAGGTACGAGAAGTTTTGTAAAGTTTTCCATTAAAGTTTGAAAGGTGAAGCATTTGAAGACACAAGGCATCAAAAGGTTACTTCAAAAGTATCCTCATACACAAAGAACTTCAAAAGGTATTATCCTTTATCCTTTAAGCTCACAGGTTGCAGCAGAAGGAAAGAACTATGGCAGATCATATCTCCATTGACAAACTGGACAGAGATAATTACCCCGCATGGGTAATGAGAATGGAAGCCTTACTTATGAGTAAGGATCTCATGATATATGTTACAGGTGAAGAAGAGAAGCCAGTATTCGAAGATGAAAGCCGACCAAAGAAAGAAGAACTTGATGCTTTAAAGCATTGGCAGAAGAAGGATGCAAGTGCAAAAGCCTACATCTACAATACAATCTCAGATCATTTGCTACCACACATCAGAGGATTGGAATCATCAGAAGATATATGGAATGCATTGGAATATCATTTCCAAAGCACTACTAAAGCACGGAAAGCAAGTCTATGGTCAGAGTTTACAACATTCAAGAAGAAGCCAAGTCAAACCATTAGTGATTATGTCACTAAGATGAAGGATCTAGCAGATAGTCTTGGATCCATAGATGAAGATGTTGAAGATCACAGATTGATTGCTCAACTACTTGCAGGCTTGAGAGGGGATGAAAGGTGGAAACCTTTTGTCTTATCAACAGAACTTTCATTAAATCATTATGTTCCAGATTTGAACCAGTTGCTTGGTTTGATGCTCACATATGAGCAAGACTTGAAGGGAGATGGAGATAAAGGTCAAAGTTCTGCAATGTACATGAAGAATAAGAAGAAAGGAGATAAAGGTAAAGCAAAGGATGAAGAGGAGTCTAATTCTCAAGCTTATTATGCAAGAGGTAAAGGCACTGGCAGAGGAAGAGCAAGAGGTTTTGGAAGAGGAAGAGGTAATCAAAATAACAACAAAAAGGCTTGCTGGATCTGTGGATTGAGTAATCATTTGGCTCATGACTGTTGGCACAACCAACAAGGATCAAACCAGAATCAAAACAACAATAGCAGAGGTCGAGGTGGAAGATATCAAAGT
>MU260671.1:22500-27500 GCA_020310875.1 Ceratopteris richardii
AGATCTTGATCAAACGGGTTCAGAGTTGGGAGAACCAATGCTAAGAAGTTGCAGGTGTCAAAGTCGCCATTGCAGAGAAGCACTTTCAGACATAGGTAAAGTGTTTCACACATTTCTCAGAGTGTACTTAATCTTTTTGAGAGATTTAACTTGGCAAAGTTGCGCAATCTTAAGGCGAAGTGTTGTGCAAAGTTTTATCAAAAACTTTACAGGATTGATTAGTCAATGAGTGACTAATCTACAGCAGACTTTTCAGAGAAGTTGAATTTTTCAGAACTTTCAATATTTCTGATAATTTGGTGAATGATCTCTAAGTTTGGTGGAGTCTAAGGTTAACCTTGATATAGAGGTGATCTAACTTCAAGGTTAATTTGTTCTTTTGGAGATTAACACTCTCCATCAGTGGTATCAGAGCAGGTTGTGTCAAAATTAAAGTGAAGGAGACTCCGACTATTGCAGAAATACAAAACTTTACATTTCGAAGGTGCAAAAGGTCAAAGTGTGAAGAAAGATTAAAGGAAGACATACAAAGAGTATCAAAAGGATCAGAAGGAGCAACATTCGAAGTAAAGGTACATTCATTATCTGTAAAGGTTAAAGATTTGAAGCTACAGGTGAAGTAAAGATGGGAGATAGTCTCCAAATTGAGAAGCTGGATAGAGAGAACTATCCTGCTTGGTCTATGAGGATGGAAGCTCACCTTATGAGCAAAGATTTGATAGGATATATCACAGGAGATGAAGAAAAGCCAGAATTCAGAGATCCTAGTGTTCCAACTAGGGAGGAGCTTGCAGATTTGAAGAATTGGATGAAGAAGGATGCTCAAGCAAGAAGCATCATCTACATGGCAGTCAATGACTATTTGCTTCCTCACATTAGAGGACTTGAAAGTGCTTGTGACATTTGGAATGCTTTGGAAGAGCATTTCCAAAATACAACCAAATCAAGGAAGGCTTCACTATGGGCAGAGTTTACTACCTTCAAGAAGAAGGCCTCACAATCAATTTCTGATTATGTGACAAAGATGAAGGACATTGCAGATTCTTTAGGTGCAGTTGATGAAGATATTGAAGAAGACAAATTGGTAAGACAAATACTCACAGGACTAAGAGGAGATGAGAAATGGAAGCCTTTCATTTTATCTACAGAACTTTCATTAGATCACTTTACTCCTGATTTGAATCAATTGTTAGGTCATATGCTAACTTTTGAGAATGATATCAAAGGAGATGTTGATAAGAGTGCAGGTCATGCAATGTATTCTAAAGACAAGAAGAAAGCCAACAAAGGAAAGCAACAATCAGGTGAAGAAGAAGGTACATCAAACCAAGCAAACTTCATAAGAGGAAGAGGAAATGGCAGAAGTAGAGGAAGAGGCAGAAACAACAAAGATAATGCAAGAGCTTGTTGGATATGTGGTAAGACCAATCATCTATCTCATGATTGTTGGCACAATAATCAAAACAATGGTAATTATCAGAACTTTAATCAAAGAGCAAGAGGTGGTAGATTTCAGAGAGGAACTTTCAGAGGTAGAGATGGTAGGAATTCTTTTGGAAGAGGTGGTGGAAGAAGCTTCCAAAGTCAATCCTATAATAACACCTACTACAACTATGCATCAGATCAGAAGGAGGATTCAACTCTCATTATGAATACATGTGAAACCTCACATGAGGACATGAGAGTGTTTTATATTGATTCAGGATGTAGTAATCATTTGAGTGGAAATATTGCTTTGATGACTGACCTAGATCACAATGCAATTAATCATACAGTGCAGACAGGTGATAATACAAAGCATAAGGTAAAGTCAATTGGTTCAGTCAAAGCTAAGGATGGGAGCACTCTTCTGAGTAAGGTACTTTATGTTCCCACAATTCCAAAGAATTTGATTAGTGTAGGTCAAATTGTGGAAAAAGGTTATGAGGTAAGGTTTACCAATGATGGAGTTTATGTGGAAGACCCTAGTCAAGGGTATAAACAAGTTATTGCAGGAAAGAAAGAAGGAAGGCTTTTCACATTGAAGGTACAAGGAAATGTTGGACATGCTATGTTCACATATGGAGAGCAGAAGGTGTCAGAATTGGATCTTTGGCACAAAAGACTTGGACACTTTAATGAAAGAGGTATCAAAGAAATGATTAACAATGATTCAGTGCTTGGAATGCCTAACATTGCAGGTCAACACATGACATACAGATGTGAGGCATGTCAATTAGGTAAGGCTCATAAGCAGTCCTATTCTAAGCATGGATTTATGTATTCAGAAAGACTTGAATTGGTGCATACAGATGTGTGGGGTCCTTCAAAGGACTTTAGTATAAATGGTTCAAGATATTATGTCATATATGTTGATGATGCTACCAGGTGGATCACAATTTATGTGATTAAGGAAAAATCAGAAGTGTTTAATACATTTAAACACTATCATGCATATGCAGAAAGGATTACAGGACAAAAATTGAAGAGACTAAGGTCAGATGGAGGGGGAGAGTATTTTTCAAATGAGTTCAATGATTATTTGTGGAATGCAGGTATAAAGAGAGAAGTTACTTGTAGGTACTCTCCTCAACAAAATGGGGTAGCAGAAAGAAGAAATAGGACTCTTGTTGAATTTGCAAGGTCCATGATGAAAGAGAAGAATTGCCCAAATTATTTGTGGGCTGAGGCTGTTAATACAGCTACATATTTGGTCAATAGATTGCCTTGTAAAGCTTTGCAGGGCATGACACCATATGAAGCTTGGTGGGGTAAGAAACCTACCTTGGATCATTGCAAAATATTTGGATGCTTGGCATATGCATATGTGCCATCTCAATTGAGGCATAAGTTGGAGCCTAAGGCAGAGAAGTATGTATTCATTGGTTATGATGATAAGCAAATGGGATACAGGTTGTGGAGTCCATCCACAAAGCAATTTATTGTATCCAAGGATGTTACATTTGATGAGCAAGGTACTTGGTATGCAGGTAAATATAATGTACATGCAGATGATGAAGAAGTAGTGGAACAAAGGAAAGGTAAAGCAAAGATTCAATTACTTGATGAAAGTGAGAGTAATGAAGTGCAGATTGAAGTTGAAGAGAGGCCAAGGTTTGATCCAGAATGTGATGAACCAGAGACCTCAAGAAGTGCAGAAGTTAGGAGATCATCTAGGCACAAATGGCAACCTACAAGGTATAGCTATGACACTTCATTCTTGACTACTAAAGATTATGCTTATTTGGTAAAAGCAGATGAAGACCCTTCTACATATGAAGAAGCCAAAGGGAAGAAGAATTGGGAAGATGCTATGCAAGAGGAGTATGATGCATTGATAGAGAATCAAACATGGGATTTGGTTCCTAAACCTAATAGTCAAAAGATTATTGGATGTAAGTGGGTTTACAAAACAAAGAGATTTGCAGATGGAAGTGTGTCTAGGTACAAAGCTAGACTTGTTGTGAAAGGGTATGCACAGACATATGGAGTGGACTATGATGAGACCTATAGTCCTGTGGCAAAGATGAAAACCATCAGGACACTCATTGCAATTGCTGCTTGTAAAGGTTGGAAGTTGTCTCAATTAGATGTTAAAAATGCTTTCTTGAATGGTTACATTTCAGATGAAGTCTACATGGAGCAACCAGATGGGTTCAAAGATCAAGTGAGTCCAAATTATGTATGTAAGCTCAAGAGAGCTTTGTATGGGTTGAAGCAAGCCCCAAGGGCTTGGAATTATAGGCTTGTAAAATTCTTGAATGATCTTGGTTTTCAAGCATCAAAGGCAGATAGTAGCTTGCTAGTCAAAGCAAGTGAAGATGGGTTCATTTATGTGTGTATTTATGTTGATGACATAATACTTACAGGAACAGATGATAAGGGGATACAAATGATCAAAAAGCAGATGGAGAAAGAGTTCAAAATCAGTGATTTGGGGAACCTATCATTCTTCTTGGGAATGGAGATCTCTTATACTCAACATGGAGTATATGTGACCCAAGAAAGGTATCTTAAAAATTTGCTAACCAAGTTTAAAATGGAAGATTGCAGGGTTGCACCTACACCTTTGGAAGTGAACCATAAATTGTCTAGGTTTGGAGGAGAAGAGTTCAGAGATATGAAACTCTATCAAAGTTTGGTTGGTAGCTTGATTTATGCTACATTGACAAGGCCTGACTTATCATATGCAGTTGGTGTGCTTTCACAATTCATGCATTGTCCTAGAAAGAAACATTGGATTGCAGGACAAAGAGTACTTAGGTACATCAAGGGTACACTCAAAGAAGGGTTGTACTATGGGTTTACTTCAGATACAAGAATTAAGATATATAGTGATGCAGATTGGGCAGGTAATGTTGATGATAGAAGATCAACACATGGATACTTGTGCTATGTAGGAGACAAATTGATTTCATGGTGTTCTAAGAAGCAACATACAGTTGCTTTGTCATCCACAGAGGCAGAATATAAAGATATGGTGGAAGCTGCAAAAGAGTATCATTTTCTGAGAGAGAAGGTCATTGAGAAGGAAATTGAAGTCATACACACTCCTACAAAAGATCAACTTGCAGATATGATGACTAAAAGTTTGGATGGACCTAAATTGCAGAGGTTTAAAGATATGGCAGGAATAAAGAAGATACAGGTAATCACAATTGAAGATTGAGGGGGAGCTGTTGGAGCAGAACAATCATCAATAGTGATTCTATGAAGATCAAAGTGAGAAGACATATGGAAGAATGAAGATTACTTTCAGAGGAAGAAAATGGAATCAGAAATGTTTCTTTTGTATATTACTCTTGTAAATAGTTCAATGTATTTTGAAAAAGGATGACGAGTTAGACTCGTATATATATCTACAGATACGTATTCATAAATAGAGAGAGTGATATAGATCAGATAGAGAAGAATAGGTGAAGAAGTGATGAACATTGTATGTATCATCAACCATATGTGTGAAAAGTAATGAAGAAGAAAATTGAGTAGAATTCTGCGCGTCGATCTTCTCTCCCATTCTC
>MU260671.1:30000-35000 GCA_020310875.1 Ceratopteris richardii
ATAGATAGGTAGATAGATAGATAGATAGATAGATAGATAGATAGATAGATAGATAGATAGATAGATACATAGATAGATAGATAGACTGATAGATAGATAGATAGATAGATAGATAGATAGATAGATAGATAGATAGATAGATAGACAGATAGAAAGATAGACAGATAGATAGACAGACAGATAGATAGACAGATAGGTAGATAGATAGGTAGATAGATAGATAGATAGATAGATAGATAGATAGATAGATAGATAGATAGATAGATAGATAGATAGATAGATAGATAGATAGATAGATAGATAGATAGATAGATAGATAGATAGATAGATAGATAGATAGATAGATATATAGATAGATAGATAGATAGATAGATAGATAGATAGATAGATAGATAGATAGATAGATAGATAGATAGATAGATAGATAGATAGATAGATAGATAGATAGATAGATCGATAGATAGACAGATAGATAGATAGATAGATACATACATAGATAGATACATAGATAGAAGATAGATAGATAGATAGATATGTTGAAAAAGAAGGAGCAAGCTTAGTGGATAATTTTGGTAATTTGGATATTCCAAATGAGCATAAATACTTGGATAAAGGTAAAGCCACGACTCCTTATCCATTAGGAGTGAAAGGAAATATCAAAGGGCACTCAAGGGAGTTTGAAGATCAAGAAGAATCCATTGAAGAGTCAAGAGACAAGGAAGGGGTATGTGAAAGGTCACACACACATTCATACAAGCATTAAGGCGCATTTTCGGGATACCAAGACTGAGGAGAAGCATCTACCAAGTGCCCAAGGACCAGAGGAGCATGCCCAAGAAGTTTCAGCCCCAGATCATCTCTGTAAGTGAGGTTTTGGATCAGTTTCTCACACTAGACCCTCTCTCTCTACTGTAGTCTGTCAGACATACCCAACTTGTAACAGGTTTTGCTCTCTGTGTATAAATCCAAATTCAGTGATTCTTGTCTTCACTGAAAGCCTATCTCTCCTACTTTCTATGTCTAAAGTTGCATAGTGATTGCGTACTGCTGCGCCCAGATATTGGTATTTTACTGTAACTGAAAAATTTGCACAGGTGGACAGACAGGTAGTCTGTTTTGTAACAGTGAGTTGCCTGACTTATACTCATCCAAATTGAGTGTTTGTTGGCTTTTTGGAAAGCTAACAGAGTCTACTAAGTGTGGACAAAATCTTGGAGTCATTGGATTTCAGGTGGTGGGTCAAATTGCTTGATCCAGGTCAGGTATATTTTCAGGTGTAGGCTGGAAGACCTATTTTGGGTTCATTGTGCTTTTGTTGTGCATATAGAGGATTTGTTCCTCACAGTTGGTATCAGAGCTTTGAAGCTTGGATTAGTAGCAGCACACTACAAGGAAGTACACTTGAAGAAGAAGGTGCTTCATCAAAGAGGAGAGAAGTGCAACATAAGGGATTGCTTGACAAGGTAACCTCTTTATCATAATCTCATTTCAATGGCAGATTTGGGGCAAAAAGTGGAGTTGTTGGACAAGGACAACTACCAACCTTGGAGGTTCAGAGTTACAAATTACCTCATGGGCAAAGGGCTATGGTCCATAGTGAATGGAGAAGAAGAAAGGCCTGATGTAGACCTTGAAGATGCAACCACTACCAATGCACAAAGGAAGGAGCTCAAAGAGTGGGAAGAAAGGAATAGAAGAGCAATGTTTCTCATATCTCAGGTAATTTCTAATGCTATGGTTGGTCATATAAAAAATTTTGATAATGCCAAGGATGTATGGGATGCTTTGGAAAAGGTTTATGCAACCTCTACAAGAGCTAGGAAAATGCAACTAAAAAATGAGCTCAATACCATGAAGAAAGGTAATAGCCAAAGTGTGGTTGAGTACACACTCAAAATCAAGGATCTAAGAGATCAATTAGCATCAGTGGGATGCAAGGTTGATGATGAAGATTTGGTTCAGGTCACTCTCAATGGATTGAGAGGAGAAGACAAGTGGAAGCCTCTCATTACCACTATCCTCTATCGAGATCCACTTCCATGCTTAGAAGACCTCATTCCTCACTTGGTGGCTGAGGAGGCATCATTTGGAGATTCATCCAAAAGCAAGGACACTCATGGTCAGGTCCTATACTCTTCAAGAGGCAAAGGGAGAGGTGGAAGAAGAGGAAGAGGAAGAGGCTACAACAATCAAGGCAACCATCAAAGCAAAGAAGAAGGAGAAAGCTCAAGTGACTCTACATTCCAAGCAAAGGCAAGAGGTAGAGGCAAAGGAAGAGGAGGCTACAACCCCCACAAAGGTATGATTTGCTATAATTGTGGTAAACCAAATCATATAGCTTCAGATTGTAGATATAAAGATGGTAAATACACTCAAAGAAAGCAAGGGAACTATGCAAATGCTTCAAACAAGGAAACAGGTAATGATCAATTGCTTGCTATGAGACATGGTTATTCAAAGGATGCTAAATATGATACCAAATGGTACATAGACTCAGGGTGCAGCAATCATATGTCTTGTGAGGGTGATATATTCACCAATTTGCAGGTTCCAAAGTCCAAAGGATGTGTGGAGACAGGTGACAACACCGAACATGTCATAGAGCACATTGCAGATGTAAGAATTGGATGTGAAAAATCAGCCAAGGTGCTTGAGAAGGTATTGCATGTTCCATCTATTACTAAGAACCTTATTTCAGTAGGGCAAATGGTAGAGAAGGGTTTGCAGGTCACCTTCAATGACAAAGGATGCTTTATAAGGAATCCTAAAGATGGAAACAAGCTTGTTGCTCAAGGAAGAAAAGAAGGAAGAATGTTCACCTTGGATGTGTCTCCTAATGCAAGCAAGGTATGCTTTGTTATGATTGGTAATCAAAGGATTGCTGAACTTGACCTTTGGCACAAGAGAATAGGCCATGTCAACATTCCTAATCTAAGGAATATGAGCAAGGAAGAGCTTGTAAGAGGGCTGCCCATGTTTGAGAACAAAGAGCTTCATGAATTTTGTGATGCATGTCAACTAGGGAAGCAAGCAAGACAACCATTCCAAAGGAGCACACATAGGGCTGCAAATCTCTTGGACCTCATCCATACTGATGTATGGGGACCTTCCAAAGAGTCATCCTTGGGAGGATCAAGGTATTTTGTTACATTTATTGATGATTATTCTAGAAAAGTTTGGATATACATCATTAAAGAAAAATCAGATGTGTTCTCTATGTTCAAGAGGTTCAAACAAGAGGTTGAGAAGGAGACAGGTAAATATATCAAAGCCCTAAGGTCTGATGGAGGGGGAGAATACTTCTCCAAAGAATTCAGCTCTTATTTGTATGAGAATGGTATTAAAAGGCAATTTACATGCAGGTATACCCCCCAACAAAATGGGGTGGCTGAAAGGAAAAATAGGCACATTGTTGAAATTGCAAGGTGTATGATTAATGAAGCACACATGCCATTATTTTATTGGGCTGAGGCTGTTTATACTTCAGTTTATTTGATGAATAGGGTACCTACAAGTGGTATGCATGAGTTGACTCCAAATGAGGCCTACTATGGTAAGAAACCAAGTGTGGAACATCTCAAGGTTTTTGGATGTACTTGCTATGTGCACATTCCACAAGAGGTAAGATCTAAACTTGATGCAAAATCTGAAAAATGTGTTTTCATTGGCTATTCTATTGAGCAAAAGGGGTACAAATGCTATAACCCTTACACCAAGAAGTTGTATGTATCAAGAGATGTGGTATTTAATGAATTGAAACCTTGGTATGTAGACAAGGGAAAAGAAAAGGTAATAGATGATGACTTGGATGATGTATCAGTTTGTGGTAAAGGTGATATGCAGGTTGAATCAACTCAAATGAGTGGGCCTGAGGCTTCAACATCAAGATCAGCTACCCAAGGACACATGGGAGAAAGAAGAAGTCTATCAGAATCACCAACATCCAGGTATAAGTCTCTTAGTGACTCTCATGATGATCATAAAGGTGATAGTGAGTCACAGGATGAAGAAGACTATGAAGAAGTGGTTACACCACAAGTAAAGCTTTCAAGGTTAAGGAAGCAATTCCCTAAAGGGAATGAGAGGAGATCCTCAAGGCTCAAGAAGCCAATACAAAGGTTAAGTTATGACTCTTTCATTGCCAAGCACTATGCCTATATGATGCAGGTTATTGGAGATAATGATCCTCAAATGTATGAGGAGGCATCAACAAAGGAGGAATGGAAGAGAGCAATGGATGAAGAGATGAAAGCACTCAAGGACAATGAGACTTGGGAATTAGTGCCTAAAACACCAGGTATGAAAGTGGTTCAAAACAAATGGGTGTATAAGACTAAAAGGAATGCCGATGGTTCACTAGCTAGACACAAAGCTAGGTTGGTTGCAAAGGGGTTCACACAAACTTTTGGTGTGGATTATGAAGAGACATTCAGCCCCGTGGCTAACAAAACAACAATAAGGACCTTAATAGCTGTATGTGCAGGTAGAAGATGGCCTATATATCAGCTTGATATAAAAAATGCATTCTTGAATGGTGAGCTAAAAGAAGAGGTATACATGGCACAACCTATTGGATATGAAGATGTGGATCATCCTGATTTTGTTTGTAGGTTGAAGAAGGCCTTGTATGGTCTTAAGCAAGCACCAAGGGCCTGGAATCAAAGGCTTGTGGAATACCTTGAAAAGTGTGGGTACATTCAAAGCAAATCTGATCCCTCACTCTACATAAAGAAAGAAGGGAGTAAGGTGGTATTTATTTGCATATATGTGGATGATCTTATCATAACAGGTAGTGACCATGAAGGAATTAAAGGCATCAAGAGGAGCCTTGGAAAGCAGTTCAAGGTATCTGATTTGGGTGAGTTAAAGTACTTTCTAGGTATTGGATGTACTTTACAAGTATGGTATGGCTGAATGTAAGGTACTCACTCAACCTATTGATGCAAATACAAAGGTAAGCATGTTGGATGGTAGGAAACTTCATGATTTGACATTATATA
>MU260671.1:40000-45000 GCA_020310875.1 Ceratopteris richardii
TTTGCAAGTCCTCTATACTCTGCTTCAGTGGATGACAATGCCACTGTAGGTTGCTTCTTAGCTGACCAAGAGATAGGCTTATCCCCTGCAAAGCAAATGTAACCTGAGGTGCTTCTCCTATCATCCTTGCATCCTGCCCAATCTGCATCTGAATATACCTTTATGTCAATATCTGATGTATAAGGAAAGTATAGACCATGATTTTGAGTTCCCTTCAAGTACTTCAAGATCTTCTTTGCTGCCTCTAGGTGAGGTACTCTAGGTTTGTGCATGAATTGACTAAGTACACTTACTCCATATGCTATGTCAATTCTTGTCAAGGTAGCATAGTTCAAGCTACCCACCATACTTTGGTATCCTGTAATGTCTTTGATTTCTTCTCCTTCATGAGCACTTAGCTTCTGGTTAACCTCCATTGGAGTAGTAGATACCTTAGCATCCTGCAAACCAAACTTCTTGACCATATCCTGTACATACTTCTTTTGGGTAATGTAGATACCTGAATTTGTGTAGATCAATTCAAGTCCTAGAAAATATTTTAGTAATCCAAGATCACTAATCTTGAATTCTTTCATCATCTGTCCTTTGATGTGTCTAATCCCATTGACATCATTACCTGTAATGATGATGTCATCAGCATAAACACATAAGTAGATTACCTCTGTACTACTTCTCTTTATGAATAGAGAAGTGTCTGCTTTGCTCATCACAAATCCTTGGTCTTGGAGGTAGGTGGTCAATCTGTAGTTCCATGCTCTAGGTGCCTGCTTCAAACCATACAGAGCCTTTTTCAATTTACAAACATAATGTACCTTTTTTGGATCTTCATAGCCAGGTGGTTGTGACATGTAGACTTCTTCAGATATCCATCCATTTAGGAATGCATTCTTCACATCCAATTGGTACATGTTCCAATTCTTGGATGCAGCTACACTCACCAAAACTCTGATAGTTGGCATCTTGGCCACAGGAGAAAATGTCTCCTCATAATCAATGCCTTGGGTTTGTGCAAAACCCTTGGCTACCAACCTAGCTTTGTACCTGTTAATTGTTCCATCTGAATTCTTCTTCAATTTGTAGATCCATCTGGATCCTATTATCTTCATAGTGTCCTTCTTGGGTACCAAGTCCCAAGTATCACTCTCTTTGAGGGCTTCTATCTCCTCATCCATGGCTTCTCTCCATTCTGGCTTTGTAATTGCTTCTTCATAGGTACCTGGTTCTTCATTCAACAAGTCTTTTGCAAGATATACAGAGTGTTTAGTTACAAGTGATGTGTCATACCCAAATCTGATAGGTTTCTTCTTCTCTCTCTGAGATCTTCTCATAGCTTGAGTAGAAGTTTCTGCCTTGTCTTCCAATTGCTTCATCTTCATCTTTCCTTTGGATTTCCAAGCCTTGAACTCTTCAAGGTTTATGGTATCATCATCTGAGCTTGAATCTTCTTGCTGAGTTGGCTCTTCCTTGGTAAGCTTTGGAAAATCTTCCTCCATGTCATAGGGTAAACTCACTTTCCTGCATTCATTCTCATACCATGAGTCATTCTCATCAAATATGACATCTCTGCTTACCTTGAACCCTTTGTTTGTGGGGTTGTAGAATCTGTATCCCTTTTGGTTCAAATCATAACCAATGAAGATACATTTCTCTGCCTTTGGGTCTAGCTTTCCTCTTACTTGTGAGGGAACATGCACATATGCTACACAACCAAAGATTTTGCAATGATCCAGAGAGGGTCTCTTACCATGCCAAGCTTCATATGGGGTCATACCATCAAGTGATTTGGATGGCAACCTATTGATGAGGTAAGTGGCAGTGGACACACTCTCTGCCCATAGGTAATTTGGCAACCTTTTTTCATTGAGCATAGACCTAGCTGTTTCCACTATAAGTCTATTCCTTCTTTCTGCTACCCCATTTTGTTCAGGTGAATATCTCGTAGTGATCTCTCTCTTGATGCCTCTTTCCTGCAAGAAATCTTCAAACTCGTTGGAGAAGTATTCTCCTCCACCATCAGACCTTAGCCTCTTCAAGCTTCTACCTGTTTGATTCTCAACAAGTGCAAGATACCTCTTGAAACAATTAAACACTTCATCTTTATGCTTCATAAAATATAGAATGGTCCATCTGCTATAGTCATCAATGAAGGACACATAATACCTTGAACCAGAAATGGAAGGGTCCTTGCTAGGTCCCCAAACATCTGTGTGTACCAAGTCTAGGTAGTCTTCATGCATGAAACCTTTTCTTGAGTAGGGTAATCTGTGAGACTTACCAAATTGACATGATCCACATTTGTAAATCATATGTTGCTTGGATACATTAGGTATCCCAAGCACACATTGATCCCTGCACATTTGCTTGATAGTCCTTTCACCTATGTGCCCTAATCTTTTATGCCATATCTCTAACTCTGAAAGTGTCTGATCCTTGTAATTATACAAAGCAATGTTTTTTGTATCTTCTAGCTCAAATGTAAATAATCTACCTGATTTCTCCCCTTTGGCTATCCTTCTGAATCCTTGTTTTGGGTCCTCCACATATGCTCCATGTTGTGTGAATCTGACCTGCAAACATTTCTCCACAATCTGACCAACACTCATTAAATTCTTAGTTATTGTTGGTACATAGAGTACCCTGCTTAATAGGTTTTGATTACCATCACATGTCTTCACATTTCCAATTTTGACAACAGAGTGCTTAGTGTCATCACCTGTTTGTACCTGATGTTTGCCCTTGGGCTCTTCCAAATCAGAAAGTAATGCCACATTGCCAGCTACATGGTTAGAACATCCTGAGTCAATGTAAAATAAATGATCATCATTTGTACCTATCTTGGAGGTCATGTTCATGATCAATAAGGAGTCATCTTGCTCCTCTGTGTAGTTGTTGTAGTCTCTTCTATTTCTGAATCCACCTTGGTAGCTTCCATTGTGGTTGTTGTTGTAATTGTTGTTGTATTGATTGTTGTACCCATTGTAGCTTTGATGTTGATTGAATCTGCCTCTTCCTTGAGAGTATCCACCTCTTGAGTAGCCTCTTCCTCTCTGATTTTTGTAGTTCTTGTAGCATTCATCTGTGGTATGATTGGACAACCCACAGATGTTGCAAGGTGATGAGTTGTAGGGTCTCCCCCTACCTGACTTACCTCCTCTGCCTCTTCCTCTAGATGACCTACCTCTCCCTGCATAATTGGCTTGAGAGGTAGAGCCTTCTTCATCCTGTTTCTTCTTGCCTTTATCTTTAACTTTCTTATCAGTAAAGAGAGCAGAGGGGTTATTACCTTTTGATTGATCTCCAGCTTTGGTGAACTTTGCTTCATGTGTAAATAATTGACCCTTGAGTGTTGTGAGATCAGGGGTATGCATGTCCATGTAGAGGTCCGTTGCAGTGGTGAAACTTTCCCACTTGTCATCTGCCTTGAGTCCATTTGTCACTTGCCTGACTATTTGCTCCTCTTCAATTTCCTCTCCAATGCTTGCTAGTTGGTCTGCCACATCTTTGATCTTTGTCACATAATCTGAGACTGATTGCTTGGGCTGCTTCCTAAGTGTTGTGAACTCAATCCATAATTGGTTCTTCCTAGCCCTTGTGTTGGAAGAAAAGTAATTTGACAAGGTTTCCCAAGTCTCTTGGGAAGTCTTACAATTTCTTACATGAGGTAAAAGAAAGTCAGATATAGAGTTTAAGAGATAAGACCTTGCCAAAGCATCCTTTGCACACCATTGGTTAAGTCTTTCATGCTCATCCTTTGTAGGTAGTCCTCTAGTCTTGAATGAGGGCAACTCCTCATCTCCTGATATGTATCCAAATAGACTTCTCCCTTGTAGATAGGTCTTCATTCTCAAGGACCAAGCTTGATAATTGTTTCTGTCCAATTTGTCAATGAAGGAAGGGAAACCATCACCCATGTTTACCTTCTTTGCTCTGATACCACTGTTGAGAGTGATGGATGGATGCACTCAGGAAATCAGTTGGTGCTGCAAAACCTGCTTCACACCTGCCCTCTTTTCTTTCCAGATATGCTTAGTACACAAGCTTAGCTTCCAAATGACATAAAGAAACCATATATGTACTTTGGAACTGGTTTGGGTAATGATCAAACCAAAACAGATAAGTTGGTACTTCAAAAATCAAGCAAAACCTTCTATTCTTGTAATGATACCTGCTCAGACTTTTACTCAGTGTGTCCAGCACACTTAAAATTGGCACAATTCCTTTTGGGAGTATTAATGTACCTTAGTAAGCTATCAATCACAAGTGGAATCACTTCAATTGATAAACTATGCACTGAGAAATAAGTTTAGCAAAATTATAATCACCCCCGACTTTTCAGGAACTCTGCAGACAAATACCAGTGTGCACCTCGATTTGATTTTCTCCCAAATGGCTGAATGGAATCCTTTGAAATTTTGTATGCTTGTAGTAGACTTTGAGCTGGTTCCAATGAGCTATAGATCTCTTGATTTGGTTCAGTAGATCCAGAGCAATGCCTCTTTGAAGTTGACAGACTTGGAGTAGGTGACTCAGACAAAACAGAGATTATGAATGTATACTTCTATTAATATATATGTTTGTACAATCTCATTAGCTTGCCAAGCAGAGCTAAATGAGGTAGTGTGATGTTGGGTATAGAGTAGCCCTCACACACAATGAGTTACAATGAAGAAAATACCTCGGGGAGTGAGCTAGAGTGAGAGTGTTACCCGCGACTTTTTCACTACATACTTTATAGTAGTTTGATCTTCATTTGAATCTGAAATTCAAACTTAGGCTCCCTTGAATCTCTCCTCTAAAAGTAGGGAGATATTCTCTCAATCTCAACATCCAAATTTCCACGACTTATGAAGTAGGTGGATGACTTTAAGTGGTTACAAACAAATGACAAGTCACTTAGACTTTTACAAGGGGTAAAGAAGTAATAACATATAAGCATATGTTCACATGAGCCTTGCTTTGAGTGAAGCCTTGATAATCCTTTATCCATGCTAATCTTCCAT
>MU260671.1:62500-72500 GCA_020310875.1 Ceratopteris richardii
AATTAATTGTTTACAGAGTCCTTGTGAGCGATTGAAGTTGCTACTACACCATATATTTGCTGTTTACCTCAACTTCGGAATATTAGTAGCTGTAACGGTCTGAGTATGAGTAGAACAGTAGCGGTGTATGTTTGTTGAGGAGATTAACTGTTCGAATCCGCGTGACTTTAAGGCATGCGGTCTAATTGGCATACCTACCTACTTTGAAGAAGTACGCAGTAGGTAATTTTGTTATTGAAGTATCTTTTGCGTGTAGAGTACGTAATCGGCCGGCTAACCTCAGTCCTGTAGCTCTAATTCCAATACGCTGAACAGACTTCCGTTGTTCAGGGACGGATACTGAGCTAAGGACGGAACAACCGTAAGATTGTGTGTTAAATTGGGAAAATAGTACAGGGCCTCTGTCTAACAGACCCCTACCACTCCCAAGAACCCACGTGGCTAAGAGAGGGATTGCGGTTAGAAGTATTTGGAACCGATCAAACGTGAAGTATCTGAATCGAAGTAGAGTAACGCTTAAACCCATAAACGAGTAGCAGTCCAACAATTAGTCTAACATTAACATTTGGCGCCGTCTGTGGGAAAGTGGCAACTGTTTACCAGTCTCTGCGGTAAAGTAGCATTTGATTGCGAGTTACTTGTGAGAAAGTGGCATTAGAGTGCTAAGCGGGTTGTAAGAAGCAAACATCCAGTAACATTTGATTTACTGACAGTAGCAACAGACCCAGATTGTTGCAAACTGCTCAGATAGTATCACTGGGCAATGATACATGCCGGTTACTCGGTCTGGCAAAACGTATCCTAGGACCCAGACGACGGGAACAAGAAAAGTACAAAAAACAACTCTAGGAGAAGAAGGTATAACGCGACCTGACTCAGTGGTCGAGCAAGTTAAGGACGCTAGAATTAATTTCGGCCATATTCCGGTGGAACGATCAGCGCCTTTGGTACATGCTGGTGTCACCTCGACCCAGCCTAACCAAAGTACAGTAATTCTAGAATCTATCAAGACGCCGCTGGAGATTAGACAAACTCTAGGAAAAGAAATCAGTAAAAGCGAAAACACGCTACAGTCTGGTAGACTGTCAGCTCATTCCGGTGATATTCCGGTGATAGAAACACCAACTGGCGGTCAAGGATTAGCATTTTTTGCAGAATCCTCAGCCAGACCCGCGTGTCTGGAAGAAAGATTTCGGATATTGGACATCCAGAAAGAAGGAGACCTATTCGAAGCTGAGGTCCGAAGTATCCTGCGCAAAAACAGCGCACCGGAAGGCACGCCGTCCGGCGATCCAGATTCTGATAGTTCAACTAATCAACCTCAAGATACAGAAGAAGGACCAGAGACACCCACGATGAACGGACAACAACAACAACAACAATTAGGTCAACCAAGGCCGCCTCCAACAGGAGTAACCTACACAAAATTCGGTGGATTCCCAGGAGATGACCCAGATGCTCACGTACGCACTTTCGAGATCAGTTATGCAGTTCTTAACCATCCACCAGATCAGGCATACAAAGCCATTGTTTTTCAATCTACTTTGGTCAATGAAGCGGCTAGATGGCTTACGGAATACGACATTAATCATTTCGGTACCTATGATGCAGTACGAGATGCCTTTCTACAATGATTCAGACTAAAGAAGAATCCTGCTGAAATCTTTGAGTATCTACAGAACAACCGGTAGAAGGCAAATCAGACTGTCGAGGAATACGCTACTCTCTTTAGAACACATTTACGGCAGATACCACAGGCACATGCTAATCTACCTGACGATGTCATCTCTCAATGGTTTATCAATGGACTAACCCCACAACTGAAGCAGATTATGATCATCAGATGTGTTGGAGCAATGACACTGGATGCAGTCATTGCAATGGCTCTACAGTTGGAATCCAAGGTTGGTGGATTTTCAGAACACTTGGAATGGTTAAGGACAAACAAAAATATGACTGAAGATATAACCAGGCAAGTATACTGCACCACGTGCAAAAATTCAGGCCATACAAGTGCTAACTGTGCACTAAATCAGACATTCTGCGCTATCTGCAACACTGCCGGACACTCCACTGGAAATTGTCTCTACAATGCCAGAATACAAGGAACAGCAACAGTCAATGCTGTTATACACGAACATGGACAGGCAGCGAATCACTATGTACCTCCGCAACTGAGAAACAATCAACCACAAGGATATCGAAACTACCGAGGACAGAGGAACAATAACTATAATGCAAACCGCTGGCAGAACGAACCACCACCAGAAAAACCCAATTTACCACCGCCACGCTGTCATTTTTGTGGTGAATTCGGACACATTAGAAGATATTGCAAAGACGCAGCTGAGTATGATCAAAGGAAGAAGGAGCGGCAAAACCCAATGGCCAACATGGTACAAATTACACCGGTGGAAACACAAACTGCTACAGTCCAGACCCGATCAGGTAAACAACTGCAGCCAGCAGCAGAAGTATTTGAACCAGGGATACGAGAACAACATAGGATGTATAATAAGGCTAGTCATTGGACCGCCACAGAACCACCAGTGTTCCTAGAACCTGTTCCGGTGACTCAGACCTCGTCAGCAAAGGAAGGAATGCAACAAGAGAAAGCAGCAGCAGAACAACCATCAGCGGTAGACATAACAGCAGATACATCGGCAACAGCAGAGACCTCAAGTCCAAAGAAGCAGGATAACCAATCTCAACAGGCCTGGGAAATTTTATCCAAGGCATCTATCACCTTACCTCTCGGCCAACTTTTGACGTTAGTACCTGGGATCCGGCAACAGTTTCAACAACATTTTAACCCGGCACCCTCTTGCATTCCGACAACCGCCGCAGTTCAACCAGAATCTGATTCTACGGTTGATCATGTAGTGCCCTTGATTACAGTATGGTATAAGAATCAGAAGATCACGCAGGTATTAATTGACGGAGGCTCCGGCGTAAACATTGCAACCGCAACATTATGTAAAAAGCTAGGCTGGACTGAAATCGAACCAGTTCAATTCTTTGTCAGAATGGCTGATCAATCTAGAGTCCATCCCGTAGGACTTGTACGGAATGTACCCATTACTCTACAAGGTACGACTTTCAAAATGACTTTTGTTATACTAGATCTGCCCGAATCCACCTTGGATTACAACCTTCTTTTTGGCCGACCTTGGCTGAAGCATGCAAAGGTAATACAAGACTGGTCTGCGCAAGAGCTCACATTCAAGGATGCCAATCGTAAATATGTGGTAAAACTAGATGCTATACAACCCTGCAAACTTCACGCCAGACCTTATCTCGCTGAACCAGTTCATATGTTAGATGGACTATCAGATGATGAAGAAGAGCAATTTCTGAAGAATAACGCCGATTTAATGTCTCTAGGAACTGTTGATTTACAGTCCGTCATTAATAACTGGAACACTTCAATTTGTGCAGTAGTAGCTATCATCGAAAAGTCTGACCAAGCAGATACTGAATTACAACCACTATTCAAGCCAACAGAGGATACAGAGATCCCACAGCAATTTTATGTCCTTGAAGACCAGCTGATCACGTACAATCTAGGAGACAAGGACCATCCTCGACCTGTAAAAATAAGGCAAAACTTACCGGAAATCTTTCAGACTAATTTGATTCAGCTCCTTCGCGAATTCTCAAACGTCTTTGCATGGGATTACAAAGATATGAAAGGATTAGATCCGCGTATATATCAGCACAGAGTCATGCTGAAGCCTGAAGCTAAACCGAATAGGCACCAGCTATCGGATGAATCCCAATTATGCATCTCAGGTAAAAGCCGAACTTGACAGATTATTAAAAGTAGGATTCATCGTACCAATAGAACATGCTGAATGGATTTCACCAATTGTGATTGTGCCAAAGAAAAATAAGCAACTACGAATCTGTGTAGACTACCGGAAATTGAACGCAGCAACAGTACCAGATCCTTTCCCGATCCCCTTTTTGGATACCATGCTTGATAGAGTAGCACGCCACGAAATGTATTCATTCTTAGACGGATACAGCGGTTACAATCAGGTTAGAATGGCTGAAGAAGATATACCAAAAACTGCTTTCATTACCAATTGGGGTGTCTTCGCCTACACCGTAATGTGGTTCGGATTAAGAAATGCCCCAAGCACATTTCAACGATGTATGTAGGAGATATTTTCTCCTTATCTCACTTCATTCATGCAAGTATATCTTGACGACTTCTCAATCTTTGGGAAGATGATAGCACATTTAAGTCATTTACGATGTTGTTTTCAGAAGTGTAGAGAATATAGACTCTGCCTTAATCCAAACAAATCCGTGTTTGCGGTCTCATGTGGTAAACTACTTGGGCATATTGTATCTGCTCAAGGTATCCGAGTAGACCCAGATAAGATTTTGGCAATTTTAGAAGCCCCGGTACCCGCAACTCCAAAAGAAGTAATGCGTTTTATGGGTCAAATACGGTGGCATGGCAGACACTTACGGTGGCTTGCTCACCTCGCAGTACCACTGAACAGGCTAATCACAAAAACTCCCCGACAGTTTGAATGGACTGAAGAATGCCAAACTACATTTGATCGGCTCAAGTATCTCCTGACACAAGCCCCAATTTTACAACCACCGGACTGGGACAATCCGTTCCATGTTTTTGTCGACGCTTCAGATATTGCAATTGGCAGTATTCTGATGCAGCAAACAGATAAGTGGTTTCGCCCTATTTATTACGCCAGTAGAAGGCTTGCACCGGCAGAAAAGAACTATTCCACTACTGAAAGAGAATGTCTAGGATTGATTTACTCAATCAAAAAGTTCAGACATTATCTACTAGGCCGGAAGTTTACCTTTCATGTGGACCATGCTGCCCTTGTTTATCTAGTAAGACAACAACATCTAGGCGGACGATTAGCCCGATGGGTGCTACTCTTGCAGGAATTTGATTATGAAGTCATTCACCGACTCGGAAATGCACATGCCCTAGCAGATTTCTTATCTCGCCTGGATTCCGGTGAAGCTCCGGTAGGCATAGATGACACGACTCCTGCGATTTATAATGCTGAACCATTATCCGATGAAACGGCCAACCTATAAGTACCATCTACATATTATGATCAAATTTTAACTTTTCTCACCGAAGGATGCTTCCCATCTGAGACGACCAAGGCAGTTCGAAGGAAATTAGCAGTCTTTAGCTGCCGATTCTGGCTAGTAGCAGGAGAACTATATTATGTAGATCATACCGGAATCTTACTTCGCTGTATCCCACCTCATGAGGTTAATTCAGTTATCACTTTGGCGCACTCAATTCCTTCTGGTGGCCATTTTGCAGTAGACTTAACTCAACGAAAAATTCTGCAAGGAGGTCTCTGGTGGCCAACGATGTACAGAGACGTCGCACAGTTTGTTAAACAATGTGATACTTGTCAAAGAACTGGTCAGCCTTTGCAAAGGCATCTTTTTCCTCTGCAACCCATCTTACCACTCGAACCATTTCAGAAATGGGGACTAGATTTTACCGGTCCAATCACACCCCCAGCAGTCTTCACTAACAACAGATACATACTAACCTGTACAGACTATGCAACAAGATGGGCAGAAGCCTGGGCTTTACGATCTTCTACAGCGATTACAGTAGCAAGATGTCTACTCACGGATGTCTTCCCACGATTTGGCTTACCCCTGGAAATTGTCTCAGATCAAGGCACTCATTTTGTGAACAATCTAATGAAGGCCCTTACACAATCATTCCAGGTCACACATAAATTTAGCTCTCCTTATTATCCACGTGCCAATGGATTGGCCAAAAGTACAAACAAATCACTATTGAATATCCTCCGGAAATTGATCATGGAAGCATCGGAAAGATGGGATCAACTACTACCCGCCGTATTATGGGCATACCGCACTACATATAAGGTAACAACAGGCTTGACGCCTTTCAAACTAGCTTATGGCTTAGAAGCAATCGCACCCATGGAAATAGTCATCCCAAGTCTGCGTATAGCAATCACTCAGAAGATGCTACCGGAATATTCGCTGACAGCACGAATGGACGCGCTCAGAGAACTTGATGAGCACCGATGGCTCAGTTTTTTAACTATGCGCGAAGTACAACTAAGGCAAGCCAAGACACACGATCGATATTTGAAGACTCCAATCTTTTCGGTAGGCCAGCTTGTACTCTTCTATAACGCAAAATCGGATAGAGCAGCAGGAAAATTCAAACTACGATGGTTCGGCCCTTTAAAGATCTCAGAACAAATCGGTCCGACAACTTTTCGGTTGACTACGTTGACCGGAAATCCACTTCCAAAGGTAATCAATGGGTCGAAGCTGTGGCCGTATTATCCCACTACTAGTACGCATTAAATTATTCGGCGGTGAACCGCGTTTTGTATAAATTTTTTGCGTTTTTCTTTTTCCCCCTTTTTTTAGTCATGTTTTGTACGAATCTTTATGTTACTAGCCGCCCCTCCCTACCGGTCACTCAAGCACGCACGCCAGCATGCAAACAGTATCATTCCCGCACCGCACAATGATACCCACCCCCCCCCCTTCCCACCCCCACCGTGTTCTCCTTATTTAACCCCCTCGGTTGCGCCATAAACGTTATCGTGTTCTCAAGATTATACGTATTATCCCTGTCCTCTGTGTTGCCTGTAAGTGTGCTCGTGAACACTATGGAAGCGCTAGCCAACTACGCTGCTTTCCGTGATGGTATCCCGACAGACGTCGGCGAATACCTGCACTGCAGAGGGTTGGCTAACTTCGCTGAGTTGCCCTGGCACTCAGTAGAAGCCCATCCCTTCTCCGCGCAGATCATCCACGCCATCGCCCAATTCCCCATCACCGAACGACAGTGGGTCTTCCCTTCCCTCCCATATAGAACCGTCATCACCTTCCAAGCCTTCTCTGCAGCCTACCGCCTCACCCCGCAAGGACGCGAAAATGGCCCTAGCATCCCTATCGCTCGCATGACCGAACTCTTCCCCCGCTCCTCATCAAACGAATATGCCATTCTCTGCCGCCCAGAACCCGAACGGTCCGCCCTACAGTTCCTCGTAGCAATTCTCAACCTGCAAAAACGAACCTACGGCATCTCTCGCCCCTTCTATTCCTCCTTGGAGTTAGCCGCCCGCGAACCCGTAAACTTTGCCTCCTACTTCTTCCAAAGAATTCATAAGGAATCCGTAGCTATAGTAAAGCAACTCCAAAAGGGCACCTCTCCGCGCTCTCGCCTTCCCCACATCATTTCATTCCTCTTCCCAACCATTCTCGCCGCACAACCCCCACCCTCAGGCCCAGCACTTAGGCACGAAGAATCAGCACAACCACTCGAGGAAACTGAAGAAGACGACGAAGAGATCAATCAACTCTTCCGCACTAAGCGAATCCGGATCAGCTCTTCAGAAAGTGAAGTCCAAGGATCCGCAGGAAAGAAACACGACGCCGAAGAAGATAAGCAAGAAGAAACTTACCACGACACCGCCACTTCAATACACAACGACACTTCGACAGAGCAACAAGACCAGCAAAACCAAGCAGACAAAAACTCAATTGCAAGAGTCCATCCAGAAGAATCAGGACCAACAGAAAGAAACCGAACAAGTCCAAGAACAGTTACGACGAGCCGAAGAATGCGCAAATGAAGTTAACAGTATCCTAAAACGCCAGCTGATACGGGAAGGACAATACCTCAAGGATATCGACAAGACGCGCAGAGAACGAGATGCATTTAAGAAAACTCTTGATTTCCAAACCCAGCAGTTTGAACGCCAAGACAACCAAGTGCGCAACCAGAAGGAGTATATTACAGAGCTGAAGACCAAACTGACCGAAATGAAGACTTCCAGGGACGCCGCACTATCCAACAATTTCTATCTACAGGAAGCTTTTGTGCAGACCCAGGCCGAGAAAGTGCTCACCGAAGCAATCGCACTTAGCTCTGTTAGAATAGATGCACAAGTTTTAGAGCCCGACACGCTAAAACAACTACTAGAAACCCTTAAGAAAAAGATAGCTCGCACATTTAGATCGGCTAGGAGTATGTATCTCGAAGGTCTCATCAAAGAATAAGTATATTCGCCCATCCAAATTCATAATGTATGAATATGATAATCAACTTTTGGTTTTCTGACATTTTCGCACATGAAAAGTCTTGTTCAGTCTAGCACCAATCTACAGTGTAACACGCGGCATAATAATTTTTACTCTGATACAAATATTATCAAGGGAGGGAAGAGTCATGTCCTACTGACATACAATCAGTATAGCAAATGGCCGTTCAAGCACCGGTGTTTATAAAATGCGTATACAGAGCATAGCTTTCTTCATTAGTATTCTTCGAGATTCAGCACCAGTTAGCAACTTCCAGCATATTCTTCTCAGCAACCCTTAACCAAGCATGTCGGAATCTGACATTCTCCGCTGGCAACTCAGAAAGTGCGCCCATACACCAACCCACGTGGTAACGACAACAGATACTACCCTCCAAGACGATGTAGATGACGCAATAACTTCTGCATCCCTAAGAACTCAGCATAAATTCTCCACCGAATTTAAAATCGAGCTTGACATCAAGTCGAAAAAGAATGAAGACTGGCTACGAAAGATAGGGCTCCTCCAGTTTGCCCAATTACCATGGGAGCAGTGGATTGCTAATGACAATGCAGAGGACCAATTACATAGCATGCGACAAACCAGCGGCTTCATTCTCAATCAGGTACGATTTTCGCCCCAGCTCGTCTCAGCCGTATTTAAACTACCACTCTATGATGGCGCCCGATATCTTAAATGTTCAAATGAGGATCTGAGGAAGGAATTTGGCGACTGTGAAGGCCCCCGACGGTATTACATGTTGAAAAATGCCACCTATCACCGACGAGAACAATTTAAATGGTATTTAGAAAAGCTCTGTTTACTAGTAAAATTCGACTTAATGTCGAAAGAAAATTTTTCCCCCCTATTACATGCCGAAGAAGGAGGTCCGGTTAGCTGGACACATTGGCTGTATAACCACCTCTACGCACAAATCATTGTCGGGGATAAGAGAAGATCCCACACCAACAGTAGACTAGCAGCCTATTTAGCTGCTATATTTAATTTTGTCCAATCAGTAAAGTCTAAGCAGCTACACTGGTCCCCCCCTTTTTATCCCGGTGAACATGATCGAATAGATATAGAACACCACACAGAGCCTGAGGAAGCAGCTCAACCCTCCATCTCGTCTGCATCTTTCTTCCACACAGGTAACAACGCACAGAACCAGACCGTAGGGACGCCGTTTTGGCTATCCATTAAACGACGAATGGCATACAACTTGCCAACTGCCAGTCCAGAGCAAGTACCGGACGATCTCCAAGCCGATTTTTTCATAAGGATGCAAAACCAACTACAAGAGGTTTCTCAATATTTGCGGCAACAAGAACACGCGATTCAGCACAAAAACGAGTTATTATTTGCCACGATGACTAAGTCCAATTCATTAATGACACAGATGCAAAAAGAATTGGATGGCAAAGAAGCTTTAATACAGGTGTTACAGAGTAACAACCGGCAGCTAATGGCAGAATTGATCACTGCAAAAAAGTGTGTTCAAGACTTTAATTAGTGGCAGCAAACTATCCAAACACAAATTCAAGCCGAAATGTCAAGTTTTTCTACCATGAATGCTCACCTACAAGCCGAAAATGAAATTTTGCAGTCAAGGATACAAGTTTTGCAGGAGTTCGAAAAGCAGATATTAAAAGATGAGGGCGTAGAACTAAATGCCACATTGATGACAAATGTGGACATAGACTTATTAAAACAGCAATTGGATAGTCGTGTTCAAAATAGCTGGACACTTTTTCGCAGGAGATGGCTGGCTATACTTGTTCCGCCACTTGAATAAGTGCGGTCAGAAAGGATTGGGGAGTCAAACCCTGGCATGGACCGACAGGCAGTGCAAAAGGATGTTGAAGACAGTAATGCACCTGCGGGTTCGAGTCCACCGTGCGTGCCAGTG
>MU260671.1:75000-77500 GCA_020310875.1 Ceratopteris richardii
CTAAAAATATAAAGGGCACACTCATAACCTTAGAATAGAGTGTTGAATTAAAAAAGGGAGATTGTATTTATGGATTATATAAAAGCCAAAATATATTTAGAGAGATGGAATACTAGAAAAAGTCGTGACCGTATCCACATAGATTGATATGGAGCACCAAAAGCCACCCAAGGCAATGGAAGGACAAAGGCCATGAAGTGAAAGGTCAAGAGGTGAGAGAAGATGCAAGGGTAGGTGAAAAGTCCTATGCCTATAACTCTATATAAAGAGCTCATTTGAACATGATTCTTTGTGGAGATGCCAAGGAGATGAAGTGGAAGCATATGCTGGTGAGTCTCTCACCATTGGATATCAGAAGGTACCTCATTTCTATGCTAGAAGGCATAAAGGTATTCCAGCCGCATACCCTTTCTGTACATAGCCACCTTGTGAAGGTGATATCTCTCCATGTACTTATCCAATTTATCTTATTGGAAAGCTTATCTTTCATACTCTATATATCTTAAATATCTGAGTCAGAGCATTCTCGTGTAGTTACGGGGAACATTTCTTGTGAACCTCAGTTTTCTGCATAACGTGAGATGACAAGTAGTATAACTTTGTGCAGTCGGTTGCCTGGTCAAATGAACACCAAATGGAGTGTTCTATAGCTCGTTGGAACGATCAGAGAGTCTACTATGTGTGGAAAAAATTTCATAGTCTTTGGTCCTCTGAGTTGTGACTGAATCAGGTTTTAGTAAGCATGTGTCTTGCAGGGTAGATTCTAGAAGAGATTCTCTCAATTCCGTTGCATGTATTGGAGTGATATCTCTCCACATTTTGGTATCAGAGCTTTGGTTGCAAAGCATTGGGAGTGGAGCCCATGAATATTCAAAGAGATCTTGAAGACGATGCAGAGATGTCAAAGGAAAGCATGGAGCTATGAGCTCATGGAGTATGTAACACTCATGTGCTATGGAGATGAAGTTTTTGTATGTAAGAGAAATTTGTTGCCTTATGTTATTTGAAGTGATACACTCTCTTGTCCTACTCTCTACTGAAGATGTTTGTTTATTGAGGCATGCTATAAGTGATGCTAATCACTTGAATGAGGATTTATGAGCAGCCAATGGAAGGAGATGAAGATTCAAGCAAAGAATCTTGGATGAGCAGGTATGTATAGTTGCATGTGAAGATTGTATGCATGTTTGAGGTATTACACTCAATTGAATGAAGTGCAAGATTATATTATGTACATGGATGAATATTGAAGCTTTTATGTAAGCTTGTGTATAGCATAATATGATTCTTACTTTGTGTAAGAGATGTATGGAATGAAGATGCTTATGTATGCATGCTTATGAAGTCTATGCTCAAGTTGAATGATAATTGTGGACAGCCATGCTTAGGCTGAATATAATTTGAATTTGAAGTTGTGGACTGATGTCTAACATGCACAAATGTATACACATGTGGTCATGGATGATGTATACACATGTTGATGATGTGTTGATGAGTAATAGGCTGTTTTATAAAGCCTATACAAGCTGAAAATTTGTAGGTGTATGTAGCCATATGAATTGGCACAAAGTGAGCTGAATATATGCTCAAATGACTATTGATTTGCATACATGCATATGTGACATTGTTACCATGATATTTATGCTTTGAAGGTTGGTCATGTTCAGCCATAGATGAGCTGAAAGTAATTATGTTTGGATGCCATGAACATTGGTAAAATGCAAGGCTGCAATGTATGAAATTTGTGGATGTATCTTGTTGTGGATAAAACCCATTGAGGTAGATTTGCAAAAGAAAATATATATGCTTATGTTATGATAACTAAAAGCATTTGATCTTTGAGTTTAGATACATCAAGTGAATGCAAAGGTCCCTATTTGCACAAGCCAAATAAAAGATTGGAAAATCTTGGATGAAGCTACGACATAAAGCTTGGATCCAAGTGAAGGAAGGAGCCCAAGCTCAAGGTGGCCAAGGCAACAATGCTCATTTGAAGACTCTTGAAGAGTGAAAGTAGTAGAAGACTCCAAAGGAGGGCTGCCATGAAGTGTTGAAGGCTCAACGAGTACTTGAAGATGCTCCCTATGGTTTGAGCACAACAAGTGCCATGAAAGAAGGAAGAGTCACTCATGCAAAGTGTGACATGTTGGCTGAAGCAAATGAAAGTAAAGAATTCCATTTGCAAAGGTAAGGGATGATGTAAAGGGTATGAAAAATCCACATTATGTGGTGGTAAGTACCAAGCTTATATCATGTGAATGTATTGTCAAAGGATGAGGCAAGTAAGTCCACCAAAGAGAGTGGAAAGCCTATGGCAAGTAAGACCATTCAAAGAGGAGTGGCAAGCCATATCTAAAGGCAAGTAAGACCACCCAAGAGGAGTGGCAAGCCTATGGCAAGTAAAACCATTCAATGAGGAATGGCAGGCCATATGTAAAGGCAAGTAAGACCACCCAAGAGGAGTGGCAAGCCTATGGCAAGTAAGACCATTCAAAGAGGA
>MU260671.1:82500-87500 GCA_020310875.1 Ceratopteris richardii
TACAGGCATAAACTAGACACTGCTACCTTTCCAATGAGTCCTCTTGCACTCAATGCGGAGCTCTGAGGAGAGAGCAGCAGCCTCTGCAAGATTACTGTTGGCGAAGAAGATGATGCAGAAAATTGAAGGAGCAAGACAATGATGGTCACAAGTGTATGTATATTGCTTCCATGTAATGTACAAGTGATTTCAACTCCTTATATAGCCTCTAGGAGTGTTCCACGACTTTTACAACTTGAATTTGAATTCAAATGAAGGTGGGAATGGTTGTTGGAGGGAATCAATTCACTTCCCTACAATCTAGGAAAAGTGAAAATCTTGATTGATCTACTTTTAGGTGATTGATTGCTTGATTGAATACAACTTCAACCACCAAAATTTCGTGGGATTTTGGCCCTATATTTGTACTTTTACATGTGTACAACTCAAGGCTTTTACAACGGTAAATGAGCCATCAAAATATTCTCAAAAAATACAATAAATGAGCATATGAAAAAGAACTCTCCAACGGATATTCTTTCGACGCGATAGCCTTCGATGTAGATCAAATCCACCTCAAGCATAGTGTAAGCTTGATGTTCCAACAACTCCCCCTCAAGCTAAAGTATGCTTGAGTCTTCATTCTCTGATAGGTTGAATACCTGCCATAGCTTTGAATCTACAAAGCTTTATTCCATCAAGTGCCTCTGTCATCATATCTGCTACTTGCTTTTCAGTCGGAACAAAAGAAATGTCAATCTCCTTTGCCATGAGCTTCTCCCTGATGAAGTGATAATGGACTTCTATGTGCTTGGTTCTCGATGGAAAATAGGATTTGCCGCTAGATGCATGGAACTTACATTATCTCCAAATATGTGAGGTTTGGAACTCACAAGCCCCAAATCTGTATACAATGCTTTTAACCATATTGCCTCTTGAGTTGCTATGGTCAAGCCTCTGTACTCTGCTTCAGTTGAGGATAAAGTAACTGTTGGTTGCTTCTTGGAACTCCATGACACTAGCTTCGAACCTGCAAATGCTAAGTAACCAGATGTACTTTTTCTATCATCCTTAGCTCCTGCCCAATCTGCATCTGAGTAGATTTTGATATCCAAATCGGAAGAGTAAGGATAGAATATACCTTCGTTGATTGTACCTTTGAGATACTTAAGTACTCTCTTAGCCGCATCCATGTGTGGTCTTCTCGGTGAGTGCATGAACTGACTAAGCACTCCCACACTATATGAGATGTCTGCCCTTGTGTGAGTAGCATATATCAAGCTACCTACCAAGCTTTGATACTCTTTAATGTCTTCAATTTTCTCACCTTCATAAACACTAAGTTTATGATTCATCTCCAAAGGTGTACCTGCAGGTTTAGTGTTCTCCATTTTGAACTTGAGAAGAAGATCCTGAATGTATCTTCTTTGAGTCAAATACATTCCTTCATCTGTATATATCACCTGCATACCTAGGAAATATGTGAGCTCACCTAGGTCACTGATTTTGAACTCCTCTTGCATGTGTCTCTTGATCCTTTGAATGCCATTTAGATCATCACCTGTCACAATAATATCATCTACATATACACATAGATAGATAACCTCATTGTGATCCCTTTTGATGAATAGAGAAGGATCGGAGCTGCTAGCTTTGAACCCTTGGTCTTGAAGATATGTAACCAACCTGTAATTCCAAGCTCTTGGAGCTTGTTTCAATCCATACAATGCTTTCTTAAGTCTGCAAACATAAGATGGATGATTAGGGTTTTCAAAACCTGGTGGTTGTGACATGTATACCTCTTCACTTATCCAACCATTTAAGAATGCATTTTTCACATCAAGTTGGAGGAGTCTCCAATTCCTTGCAGCAGCTACACTTATCAATGTCATGATTGTAGTCATCTTTGCAACTGGTGAGAATGTTTCCTCATAGTCTATACCATGAGTTTGTGAGCATCCTTTGGCAACTAATCTTGCCTTGTACCTACAAACTGATCCATCTAAATTTCTTTTAACTTTATATACCCATCGGCAACCAATTACCTTTTGATTCGGTGACATTGGAACCAAATCCCAAGTGTCCATTTCCTTCAATGCATCTATCTCTTCGTTCATGGCCTTTTCCCAATTAGGGTTTCCCTTTGCCTCTTCATAGGTTGAGGGTTCCTCTGAAATAGAGTCTTTTGCCAAGTAGATTGAATGCTTTGTAACAAATGTGGAATCATATCCATACCTTTCTGGTTGTTTCTTCTCTCTTGCTGATCTTCTAGGTGCTTGTTTGGAGCATTCTCCAACCTCTTGCATCTTTGCTTTGCCTCTTGACTTCCATAGCTTGTAATCCCTTTCTCTTTCATCTTGGTCATCGTCTGTATCACTTCTTGGATCCTGGACCTGTGTATAATGCTTGCTTCCTAATTGATGAGAGTCATAATCAAGATCATATGGTAGTGTTACCTTTTGTTTGTCTTCATCATACCAAGACCTGTGTTCTTCAAACACAACATCTCTACTTGTAGTGAATTGCTTGGTTGAAGGATTGAAGAACCTGTAACCCATCTGAGTTGAATCATATCCAATAAACACTACCTTTGTTGCCCTTTCATCTAGCTTACCTCTTATTTGTGATGGTACATGAACATAAGCTAAACAATAAAAAACCTTGCAATGTCCAAGACTAGGTTTTCTTCCATGCCATGCTTCATAAGGAGTCATACCTTGAAGTGATTTGGATGGTAGTCGATTGACAAGGTACACTGCAGTTGAAATAGCTTCTGCCCATAGATAATGTGGCAACTTCTTCTCTTCAAGCATTGTTCGGGCTGATCCAACCAATGTCTTGTTTCTCCTCTCTGCAATTCCATTTAGTTGAGGAGAGTACCTGGTAGTCACTTCCCTTTTGATACCTTTATCCTGCAAGAACTCATCAAAATCTTTGGAGAAGTATTCTCCCCCTCCATCAGATCTGAGCTTCTTTAGTGATCTACCTGTATGATTCTCCACATGCACAAGATACTTCTTGAAGCAATCAAACACTTCATTCTTACTCTTGATAAAGTATAGAACAGTCCATCTACTATGGTCGTCAATAAATGAGACATAATACCTTGATCCTGCCAATGAAGGTTCTTGACTTGGTCCCCATACATCTGTATGTACTAAGTCCAATAAATTGTTGTGGATGTAGCCTTTGTGGTTGAATGGTTGTCTTTGTGCCTTCCCAATCTGGCATGCATCACACCTGTTGATCATGTGTTGCTTTGATATGTTCGGCAGTCCTAGAACACTTTGATCCCTGCATATATCCTTCAAGGTTCTTTCATTCACATGAGCAAGTCTCTTATGCCACACTTCAAGCTCACTTAGGGTTTGAGACCCAAAGTTGAATAGAGCTATGTTCTTGGTATCTCCTACTTCAAAAGTAAAGAGCCTACCATGCTTCTCACCTCGGGCTATCTTCTTGAAGCCTTGACATGGATCTTCCACAAAAGCTCCATGTTGGGTGAACCTAACTTGCAAGCCTTTTTCAACTATTTGGCCTACACTGATTAGGTTTTTAGTGATAGTGGGTACATAGAAAACCTTACTCAAAATGTTTGTCCTGCCATTGGAAGCTTTGACTTTACCAATCTTCTCCACATTGTGCTTCGTGTCATCCCCTGTTTGCACTTCATGTCTATGCTTTGGACTTTCCAAGTCAGATAGAAGAGCAATGTTGCCTGCAACATGATTCGAGCATCCTGAATCTATGTAGAACAAATGATCATCTTCTTTACCTTCTTTGTGGCTTAGGTTCATAAGAAGTAATGAGTCTTCATGTGGTTGATCTTCTGAATAATTGTTGTAGTCCCTTCTATTATAGCTTCTATTGTTGTTGTTGAAGTTGTGTCCACCTCTGCCTCTATTGCCGCCATATCCACCTCTTCCACTTCCTTTCTGGGTCTTCCCATTGAACCAGCAATTCTGAGTGGTGTGGTTGGTCTTATCGCATATGGCACAAGGTTGAACATTCTGACCTTTGGCTTTGTCTTGCTTTGGTCCTTTCTTCTTCCCTTTCCACTTGCTCTTGCTTGCGAAGTTGGCTTGGGAAGTCTCTTCTTCGTCTTCTTCCTTCTTCTTGCCTTTCTGCTTCTTATCCTTCTTATCTGCATATAGAGCACTAGTTGAACTACCATGATAAGAGTTACCTTCCTTTATGCTATTATTGGCTTCTTGATTGAAGAGTTGTCCAAGAAAGATGTTGAAGTCTGGAGTTTGCACATCCATGATGAGATCGTAAGCTGTCGTGAAGGATTGCCATTGCTTATCACTTCGAATGCCATTGAGAATTTGCCTCATGATGACCTCTTCTTCAATCAGCTCTCCAATTGATGCTAACTGATCCGCAACCTCCTTGACCTTGGTAACAAACTCTGTGATGGTTTGTTTAGGTGTCTTCTTCATTTGGTTGAACTCGTTCCAAAGATGATTCTTTCTTGCTTTGGTACTAGCAGAAAAGAAAGTCTCCAAGGCATCCCAAGTCTCTTGAGATGTCTTGCATCCTCTAATATGTGGTAATAGGAAGTCAGAGATAGAGTTCAGTATGTACGACCTTGCTTGAGCATCCCTTGCGCACCAAAGTGTGAGCTTATCTGTCTCCTCTTGTGTAGGTCCTCCTTTGGATCTTCGAATAGGCATAGCTTCATCACCTGCTACAATTCCATAAAGATTTCTACCTTGCAAATAGGCCTCCATTCTGATTTGCCAAGCCACGTAGTTGTGTCGATCAAGCTTCTCGATCATTGAGGGAAAGCCGTCACCCATCTTGCTCTAGCTCTGATACCACTGAAAGAACTTGGAGAAGCTTGTCGAAGGTAGAAAAGTGCGTTTCGAAGCGATGAAGTTTGGTCAAGCCAACCGGCACAAGACCAGCCCTTGAGCTTTTGGAGACTCAAATAGACCTTATAGGCATGCTATAAGTGCAAAGAAACACACTATGTACCTTGGAGTATCAAGGAGAATGAGTCGATACAAAACAGATAG